>PVJC01004012.1:47246-66572 GCA_004026665.1 Murina feae | reverse complement strand
ACCACCACCACCACCACCACCATGGTCACAGCCACGGGAACCTGGGGGTGCTGCCTGACGGGCAGTCCAAGCTCCAGGCCCTGCATGCCCAGTATTGCCAAGGACCAGGCCCTGCCCCACCGCCCTACATTCCCCCGCAGCAGCCCCCTCTGCCCCCTCCTCCTCAGCAGCCCCCACCCCTGCCTCAACTGGGCTCCATTCCACCACCTCCCGCCTCAGCCCCACCTGTGGGGCCACATCGCCATTTCCACACCCACGGCCCAGTCCCAGGGCCCCAGCACTACACATTGGGCCGGCCAGGCAGAGCTCCCAGACGGGGCGCTGGAGGACACCCTCAGTTTGCTCCACACGGTCGCCACCCCCTGCACCAGCCCACGTCCCCATTGCCCCTGTACAGTCCTGCCCCCCAGCACCCTCCAGCTCACAAGCAGGGCCCCAAGCACTTCATCTTCAGCCACCACCCACAGATGATGCCAACAGCAGGGGCCTCTGGGGGCCCAGGATCCCGGCAACCAGGGGGCTCCTACTCCCACCCGCACCACCCACAGTCGCCATTATCACCACACTCACCCATCCCACCGCACCCCTCCTATCCACCCCTGCCCCCACCTTCTCCCCACACCCCGCACTCACCCCTGCCGCCCACCTCGCCCCATGGCCCCCTGCACGCCTCTGGGCCCCCTGGCACGGCCAACCAACCCTCTGCAAACCCTAAGGCCAAACCAAGTCGGATCAGCACCGTGGTCTGATGCATGGGGAGAGGGAGCTGGGGCCCAGGGAGGTCCGGGGAAATCCACAGAAGAGGGGCCTTGCACCCTCTCTGCTTCCCCAGTTTTTCCAAAATACACACACACAGAAGTGTCCTCCTCCTCACTTCCTCCTTGGGACCCCTCCTCTAACCCCCAACAGTCGCCATGGGGTTTCTTTCCAGATTCGAGGATCTTTGCCACTTGAAACCTGGACATGGCTCGAGCTCTGGGGAGTGTTGAGGACCTTTTGGAGATCCTCATCCTCCTCCTCCTCTCCTCATCCTCCCCCCCCCCCCCCCCAGGTCTAGCTGGGTAACCTCAGACCTCCCCACCAGTGTGAGCTTCCTGGCTGGTAGGGAGGGCCAGGTGCCAGGGGCTCTGAGGGAGCTCTGTAGAGTTGTGGCCAAACCTTAGTGCTCGGCCCTCTCTCTGACCTCAGGGCCTGGCCCCTCGTTTCCATGTGACCCTGCCTGCCCTACTGGAGGACATGGACTGTCCGCACACTAGGTGGGTGGGTCCCCACTTCTGCTGCCCCCCCAATGGGGCAGTGCTTCCTCTCCAGAGCCAGTCTGTGCCCCAGCCCAGACTCTCAGCTTCAGGACCTTGCCTCTTCTTGCAATGTTCTTATCCTGATCAAAGTCCAGACAGATTGGGTGGGGGGCTCAGGTCTGGGATGAGAAGGGCACTGCCCTCCCTCACCCATATTGCATGCCCCCCCATTCCCTTACACCTCTCCCACCTACAACCGAAGACAGTGCACTTTACAGAAATGACCCACACACACCTCGCTGGGACAGAGCGCCCAGCATCATCCCTGGGGAGAGGCTCCCAGAGGGCCGCCATGAGCCCAAGATGTCCCTCCTGAGGCAGAGATGGAAGCCATCAGAGTGGGGGCTGGCAGCCAGGATGCCCGAGTCCTCCTGTCCATCAAAATCCTCTGCTGCCTCTCCAGCCCCTTTCCAGCCCTGTTTATTTATTATAAATATATTTTTTACGAACTCCAGCTCCTCTTCTTGCCCTGCAGATCCAGCTCCTTTCACAGCCCCTCCCTCCCCCCCTCTCCACCATGGGCTACAGTAGACAGGCCTGGCTGGCTGAAGGGCCAGGGACCGTGGAGCCTGGGGGCAGGGGAGGGCAGTAGCGGGAGGGGCTGTATGGAGAGGAGCTGGGGTTTAGGCATTGTCTTTTTTCCTCCTTGTATATAAGAATGTATATTTGATGCCTCATAAAAGACCTTGTGCTCACCTCCTGCCTCTGCCTCCTCCTTATGCCCCCTCCCCCACGGTGCAGCCCAGGAGAGAGAGGCCTTAGCCTGGGTGAGGTGCTTCGATTGGGTTAGAGGTGGGGATGAGGGAGGTTTTCCTATCTCATGAGAGAGTAGTGAGACTCTGGGCAGTGCAGTTGATCCAGTTCAAATGCTGGGGGGTTTCCTTGCTGGGTATGCACTCTTGGGAAAGGTACCCTCTCTGAATGGTTGTTTCAGTTGAAAACTTGGGGTGATGAGCCCTTGCCACCCAGAGGTAACAGATGTCAAGCGTGGAGTAGATGCTTAGCAAGTGAGTTCCCCTCTCTTCGGTTCCCAGGCTGGGTACTTCCTTCTCTTGTGGCATCTGTACTCACCCTTCCTGTGGCTGGTTTGGCTTTGCCCTGAATCCTTTCCCCTCCCCACAGCTGCCTACATTTCTCTTCTGGAAGTGGGGGTGGTGACTTGGGCCAGGAAGCCAGGCGCTAGATACATTAGAAGAGCTCTGTGTATATACTTAGTATGTTAGATAACAAATAGCAGGACTCCCTTTAGTTTACAGAAGAGGAGGCAGGCTCAGGCAAGCAAAGGATATTTCCCAGGGCCATAAAACAGTCCCCCAAACAGCCTCCCTATGAAATGGAGTCTCCAGCACCACCGATTATGTCCTGGGCCTCAGTAGAGCTCAGGAGAAATGGGATTAGCAGGGTCCCAGAAGCAGCAATCAGGAAATATTTTTGGTGTCTTTTTAGCGTCTGGAATGGCCTTTAAGAAGGCCTGGTTTGGGTAGCCCTACTCTTTAGCGTCTTTAATATATATATATATATATATATATATATATATATATATAGAGAGAGAGAGAGAGAGAGAGAGAGAGAGAGAGAGAGAGAGAGAAATCTGTGTGTGTGTGTGTGTGTGTGTGTTGGTTTGAGGGAGAGGGAGAGGGGTAGAAACATCAATGAGAGAATCATCAAACAGCTGCCTCCTGCAACCCCCCACTGGGGATCAAGTCTGCAACCTGAGAATGTGCCCTGACCTGGAATCCAACTATGACCTCCTGGTTCATGGGTTAATGCTCAACCACTGAACAACACCTGTTGGGCTGCCCTTTAGCATCTTGAATCAATGTTTTCTTCCTCATATTCACATTTAAGCAAAAGCTGCAGCTGGGGCCTTTTAAGCATTTGATGCCTCCCTGAGGACCAGACCCAAGCAGTTGAAGAGCTTAGACCCAGAGGGCCAAGAATTAAGTCCAACCAGCACTTTTTTGTTTCTCTCCTTTTAGACCAAGCTGCACTGCCCTTGGTCATGCCCCTCTTCTACCTTCAGTTTGGTGCTGATTTTGCCTTCCCAAAGCTCAGTTTTAGCACTCAAATCCTGGCTCAGTCACAGACTAGACTGTGTTGCCCTTGGCAAGTCACCTACCCAGATGCTCAAAGCTTGGTGATTCCCCTGTAAAATAGCAACAATAATTTTTCAGGCCAATTGTAATAGATGCATGTGAGATGTCCACCTCCTGCCAGACACACGGTAAGCTATTTTCAACCACCTACAGAAAAAAAGTATAAACTTGCCTTGACGTTGGAGGTTCTCACCTGTGTGGCCCCAGCCAATCTATGGAGTCCTCTCATTCCTCACCCACATTGTGGATATCCACTCACTCCTCCCTGTAAAGGCCTGTAATTTCCAAACTCAGTACAGTTGGTCATTGAACAACACAGGTTTAAACTGCATGGGTCCATTTCTATGTCGATTTCTGATCTACAGTGGTCAGCACCCTTACCTCTCTCCTTAACATTGTTCAAGGGTCAACTGTATTTTCCTGTGCCTTTCCCCTTGGCAGGCATGCTCTCCCCAACATCTCTGATGAAGTTTTACTCACTTCTGTAAGATGGGCTTAAAGACCCATCCCTCACAGAATGTGCCCTTGGTCACATCTTCTGAGATTCCTCAGATCATTATCTATCTCCCCCCCCCCCGCCCCGCCCCGTCACCCCGCCCAGGGTATAAGTGGCTCAAGAGTGACACTGATCTGAATGATCTCTGTTTAGAGCACTGTCCAGCAAATGCTTGGTACATCACAGATGACACTAATATATGGCTAATTTGAGTGAATGGTTCTTTCTATGCTAAATTTTAGAGTAAGTTGTCTTTGGTTGAGTTATTGATTGATGCTCCTATGCCCCAAGCTTTGGGGTCCCTTTGGAACATCCTCCTATTTCCTTCAGCTCTTTCTGATGTTCTCCTCCCCTCCTCATTGCAGTCCCAGCACTGGGCTGTCCCAGCCCCACCTTCCCACTCTCCCCTGGAGGCTTACCAATCAGAGCGTGGAGGAGTAGTTCAGCTCCTCCCCTGAAGGGTTCTACTGTCAGTCTCTTTAGGGATGTGAATGGGGAGGGGCAACACATAACAAAGGACAAAGGTCCTAGAATCTCACAGAGTTCTTACCATTGTCCTAGACCAGTGCTGTCCAATGGGTCTTTCTGTGATGGTGGAAATGCCCTTTAACTGTCCAATACAGTAACCCCTAGCCACATGTGGCTACTTAAAAGGTGGCCAGTACCACTGAGGAATCAAATTTTTACATTTAAATTTAAATAGCCACATGTGGGTAGTGGCTACCTATGGGACAGTGCAGGCCAAGATCTTGAGAAGTGGACAGCCCAGTAGGGCTATGTCTGTACAATATAATAAATATGGGCCCAGAAGTAAGCACAGCGTGCACGGGGACACAAAGAAGGGGCAAACCCAACTTGGGGTGGGGTAGGGTGGGTCAGGGAAGTGTTTCTAGAACTGCCCCTTTCACTGAATTTTGAAGGATGAGTAGGAATTGGCCTGGGAAAGAAGGGCATTTGTCAGAGGGAGCAGTATATGAAAAGGCATGGAGGTGTGGGAGTCTGCAATGTATTAGTGGAATAATGAGAAGGAAACAGGAGAGGGCAGCTGGGGGGGTGGTTACGGCACAGAGGTGGGCAGTCCATGTATCCTCATTCCTCTGTTGCCACAGGTTTTCTCACCTGGGCCTCAGTAGGAGCTAAAGTAAGGTGATGCATTGGGCCACAGTGTCTCCAAGTCACTATTTTCCCCTTTGTAATTGATGGGTATCTTGTGGAGAGATGTATTGAAACAAGGTAAATATTCTATTACTCCTCAAACTTTCACCCACCAGTTTAGCATTCACAGTTGATTTTCCAGGTAGCCAAATAGTGATTTTCAAATACCATCATTCTTTTTACTTGTATTGGCTTTCCACTATAACGGATAACTCTCCCCTCCCTACATTTATTTATATACTCATGGACTCATGGTTGCCTATTTTACTCAATGGGTTATACATAACCCACTAACATCATTCTTTATTTTGATGCTCATATGTCCCAGGTTTGGCCATCCAGAGGTGCTTCAAGGTGGCGCCTGTGTCCTTTTGGCACATGCTCATCTTTCCTCGAACACTTGCTGTTTTCTGGCACCACAAGATGTTCCAAGGCCATCTTGTGCTTTCCCTGCTCCAACCCTGGCATCAGTCATTTTTTCCAAGAAGTCCTGGTTCTTTGGATTAAGAATGGCACTTAGGAACCAATATTTGGGCACTAGGTGTTATAGGCGCTTTAAGAGTTTGCTTTTTTATTTGAAAAAAGTTTGAGCATCTATTGCTGATTTTCTAACTCCATCATTCCTTTAAGAAAGAGCTTTCCCTTTTCCCTCACTTTATTTATTTATATCAGTGTGGAGTTATGGATTTTTATTTTATTCAATGAGTTATAACCTACTACTATTATAATTCATTTAGAATTGTCATTTTAAATATATATTTTTATTGCTATATGGGTGTATTAAGCACATAATTATATCTGTATGTGTGTGTGTGTATATATATATATATATATATATAGAGAGAGAGAGAGAGAGAGAGAGAGAGAGAGAATATATATATATGTATGTGTGTGTGTGTATATATATATATAAATATTCACATAGATACCTTGATAAGCTTGAGGAGGCTCTTTTAATATAGTCTAGAGATAGTAAATGGCTCTCACAGGAGTATGATTAGAAAATGACATGGCAGGAGGGGATGGATTCCAGAACTCTTTTTAGAGTCAGAACTCACAACTGACACCTACTTCAGAACTGGAAGCGACCTTATTTTACAAATCAAAAAAGTGAGGCACAACATCACACTCATCCAGTTTATTCAAAAAACATGGATAGGGTGAGTGTGGTCAAGAGTCCACCAATCCTAATCACAGACCCTCTCTCCTAGAAGATTCAATCTTTCTGGAAAATTATTCTTCATCTACAAAATGGGTAAATTGACATCCCAGTTCTTAACCCTACAGTTCCCATTCTATGAACACTTTACTTTGTGTGTTGCAGGCAGGGGGCGTGGGGGGCACCATCTGAGACTTTTACAGGCAGAATTGTATTTCAGACAGAGTTGGGTTTGAATTTTGGCTCAGTCGCTTACTAGCCGTGTGACTTGGGTACGTTTATACTTCCCAGAGCTTCAGTCTCCTCATCTGTAAAACACGGATAACAATACCTATTTCATAGCACCTGACCCTTGATGAAAGGCAGCCATCATTATCTCTGATCTTCATAACTATGCTGTGATGAGGGAATTATAGCCCCTCATTGGATAAATACGAAAATCAAGGCTCAGGGAGGTAAGGTACTTGGCAGATCTCAGTGGGTGATTGTCAACTTCAGGAAAGCAGGGACCATGACTGTTCTGGTCACCATTATAACAGGAGGGGGCAGTTTCGGGGGTGGGAGGGGGTACGGCACAGAGGTGGGCAGTCCATGTATCCTCATTCCTCTGTTGCCACAGGTTTTCTCACCTGGGCCTCAGCAGGAGCTAAATAAATAAAATGAGGGGAAAGGGAAAGCTCTTTCTTAAAGGAATGATGGAGTTAGAAAATCAGCAATAGATGCTCAAACTTTTTTCAAATAAAAAAGCAAACTTTTAAAGCGCCTATAACACCATTATTTCCAGGGCCCAGAAAAATGCCTGGTGCATAGTAGGAATTTAATAAATATGTATGAATGAATGAATTGGATCAAACCTTGTCCCCCAACTCCTGGTCGATTCTCTTTGTCCTTCACTGAGCTGCCTGCCTCCGGGAGGAAAGGCTGAACTTCCCTCAGCCTAGGATTTAGCATATTCTCCTATCTTTTTCATTCTCTTCACCCTCCTCTTCCCAATACTATTTCTAGTGAGAGCAAATGACAGGAAGAACATTTGACCAGGAGTTGACAACTCCCTGTGTAACAGTGGGCAAATTGTTCAATCTTTCTGGAACATGGTTCCTCATCTACAAAATGGGTAAATTGACTTAGATCTTCCCGAAGACTGTTGCAAATATTAAGGGAATAATTGGTATGAAAGAGCTATGTGGGCTGTTCGGTGCTTACACATATGAGAGAGGCTAGTGATTTTGCTGTTATTAGCATCATTTTCCCTAAATTTCTATTTCTCATCCAGACAGTTGTTCATTTGGGTCATTCACCTATATTTCTGGAGGAAAGGGGCTGAGGTTTCTCTTGACACCTAGAAAACTAGGAATATGCCACTTTTTGTATTACTTGGGACAAGTTTCTTCACAAGCCAAGTGAGGATAAAGATTCCAAACACTCAAGGTAATATAAGGATTCAGGTGATAAATATATGAAATCACCAGGCACAATGCTTGGAACAAAAGAGATTCTTAATGAAATTTGACATATTGGTTGTTGACTTTCAGAAATAAAAATAACAGTTAACACATACCAAGGGCCTTCTATGTGCCAGGTACTGTACAATAGTTCTGAAAAGCAGGTATTATAATCCTCATTTGTTTCACAAGTTAGGACTTGCCCGAGGGCACATAATTAGAAAGTGGCAGAGAGCTGGTGGGACTAGAAGTTGGCCCTGTCTGACCCCAGAGTGGAGCTCCTACCAGTATGCCCTACTCCTGCAGATAGGCTGTCCTGAGCTCAATCCTGAAGCAGGCAGAATGATGTGCATAACTGGGGCATGGTATGTGATTATAAACAATTAATGAAGGAATGGCACTCCCTACCCCCTTCAAACATACTCAACCGTATAGCAGATGCTTAATACAGTATACACAAAATGTTTGCAAAGAGTTTATAAGACTGCTCAAAAATAATATTTGTTTTTCTTTCGTTTACTCAACATTAACTTATTGCTTCCCATGCCAAGTATTAAGAATGTATAAGGCAACATTGTCCTTGCCTTAAGGAATTGAGTCTGATTGGGGGGAAAAAATAACCACTTAATTAGCATGTATACAAGTACTCTCATATGTGCACAGCAGATGTTCAAACTGTATGCAGCAGGCCCACAACTGTTGAATAACAAAGACGATCCTCAAATACAGATCAGTAGATGTCTAACGTATTCGCAAAGCACTCATTTGAAGTAGTTATAATAAACTATTCAGAAACTGCTCAATGAACATGTACACAATAGGAGTAGATGTACACACACTAGGGACTCATATGACAGGGGCTATACACCATAAATACAATCCATGTACACAGATATTTGGTAAGTACACTGTAGGCTCACAAATGCGCAATGTTTCGAATGAGAAGGGCTGATAGGGGATAAATATGCTGTTGCTAAATACCCAATAGTCAAAATATAAACAGGCTTATTTTGTAGGAGCACATACCACAAATGTGCACACAACAAAAGAGCATACAGAACAGTGGAAAGTGTTCATTAAAATGCTGACAATGACTCTGGGGGTAAGAATGGAAGCCCCATGTTAGAGACGACTCGATGCATAACCTTGGATGAAATAAATATTTCCTTCCTTTTATTGGGTCCCAGGATTCTATAAATCCATAACCCCTAGGGAGGGAGCAGCCTACTGCCTTCCTTCCTTCAAAGCCCTAGGTATCAGTACCCAGAGCTGGGAGCTCCTGACATCTCGCCCCAAACTGCAGGCTAGCAAAAAGAGGTCGCTCGCTATGGCTCACAACGTAAAGACCACGGAGGATAGAACGTTGGGGCGGGGCTCCCTCCAGGGCTGAGGTCATCGAAGGAGGGGGGGTTAGTTTCAGACTACCGCCCACCAACCCCTGCTCCTCTTCCGGTCTGTCTACATAACGCGCATGCGCACCACTGGCCTTTAAACGTGCACCGCCGGTCCATCCGGAAAAAGGATCCGGCAGACTAATTACAATTTTGTTCCTCCGCCACTGAGGAGAACTATTTGATCTCAGGCTGGGAGCTACTTTTGAGTTCCCGCTTCCAAATAGGGAACGCGCGCCTGCCGATTCCGCTTGGTCCTCACGGGCTGAAGGCTTCCTAGGGCTCGGCCTCATACCAGCTATACGAGGCTCGGAGGAACACCTCGCGGAGGGATCCGGTTTGTTGTGGTGTGGGAAGGGGGAGGACGCTGACAAACCAAGATGGCGGCGGCAGCGGTGAAGGCCGCGGCGGTTGGGAGGTAACTGTGGTGGTAAAGGCTGCGGGAGTTGGGAGGCAGCAGCAGAGTTGGGAAGGAACGGAGCAGGATTGAGGGGCGGCAGCAGGAGGGCCAGCCTTTGCCTCTCAGAGCGCGGCACTCAACACGCCCCCTTGGCCCCCGGCGGGCGGCGGCTGCCCCGCTTAGGGCCTAGTCTCCGAGGAGTGCCTCGGTTTCATACAGCGGCATCCGCCATGAGTCCTTAAGGGCTGCCCGAGCCCTCCAGTCTTAGGGTCCACCATGGAGCCGGGGTCTGACGACTTCCTCCCGCCGCCGGAGTGCCCGGTGTTCGAACCTAGCTGGGCCGAGTTCCGAGACCCTCTTGGCTACATCGCGAAAATCAGGCCCATCGCCGAGAAGTCCGGCATTTGCAAGATCCGCCCACCCGCGGTAAGGCTCGGAGTCGGTGGTCCCCAGCGGCGTGGCCGGGGACGAGAAACTAGGGTAGCTGGCGGGGGAGTCTTGGGCGCAGGGCAGCCGGAGATGGGGAGAAATGGGGTGGCTGGGACCGTTGTGGATACGGCGCGGGTCGGAGAAAGGATGCTGGAGCCAGGAGTCCTCGTGATGTGAGGCCTCCAAGTGGCCTGGGCTCAGAAACCCACACCCACTCCCATCTCGCCTTTCAGAATCACCCCGGTAAAGGTCCAGAGAGGCATGCCTAGGCGGCCGGGGAGAGTTCACAGGGAGGCACATGCACAGCTCTTCGTTACCCCGACCACCCCGGTCAAGGCTGCTCTAAATAAGGCCTTTCTGCCATCTACTGTCATCACTTCTCTTAAGGCAGACGGTGTGTCGTAGTGGGAAGATCACAGGTCCGAAAGGAGACAGACCGAAGTTCAAAACCCCACTCCGCAGCTTCCCAGCTGTGTGACCTTGGACAAGTAACAAAATCTCTCCAAGCCTGTGAAAGGAGCCCTAAGAGTAGTTATTTCAGAAATTCAATTAAACTAGATAGCGTCGATGTGTAGTAGGCACTGCGTAAGTGGTAATTATTGTGCCTGCGAAGGTGTTTGATGTAGTCATTGGTTTGCTGCTATGTGAGTTGACTCATATTTACTCACACCCTGCCAGGCAAATCCATGTATGATCATATCCCAGCCTGGTAGCCCAGTCGGGAATCAGTCTCATGGGGGATGCTCTATCTGGCTCCCCTGAGGTGGTTTCACGGAGTCGGCTCCTTTTCCTAGTTGACAACACCATCCGGGCCTTTCCTGCACATCACCCCTCCCCATACTTCTATGGAAAGGCTTGGACCAGTCGGCTTGGGGGTGGGGGATGAGTCCTTCTCAGAGGATTTCCACTCTGCTGTGTCCCAGGATGTAGGAGGTCCCTCCCAGAGGATAGGGTATTCTTGCACTCCCACACAGAATGGAACTGTGGAAACCTGTCTCTTTTGGAACATTGATTCCCAGAGGTCAGCGACAAAGGGCATATCTTTGCTCCTAGGCCTGGCTTCAGCCAGGAGAAGTCCCCCAAGGGCCTGGCTAGCCTGACCTGGAGGAGAAATGATGATGTGTGTGTTCAGTCACCCCTCGGGATTCTAAGGGCAGGAATTCGGTTTGTCTGGAATAGGGTGTTTTTGAGTAGGTGTCTCTGGCTGAAACGGGTTGGGAAGTCGCACTGCCACCTGAGGAGGGCACCACAGGCCTTCTTATTCAACTCGGTGTTTTCTGGTGCTCTGCCACAGATCTAGGCTGGTTTCAAATGGATCCTCTGGGAGGTGTTGGGTAAACGAATTTCTTCCTTGTTGGAGCCTGGCCACAGATCTCTGAGGTATCCTTGTCCATGGTGAGGGAGTGGCCATGGGGAGGGAAAGGTCAGGAAGGCTACCAGAAAGGAGAAGCGGGAGTGTTGGGCAGCCTCAAGGAGGCAATGTCTGACGTAGGGGGTAGTTGAGGCCTGAATTTCCATTTTTCTGTCTTGGATTTATCTGGGCAGCCTGGCCTAGTGCAGGTATTGTTATCCTTCCTTTGCGGGGGCGAGGGGAGCAGGGGGAGACTAGGAAGGGGGAAAGTGACATGTCCCTAGTATCTGTGTGGGTGACATGGGGGGGGGGTATCCTTTGTTACGCTTCTCTCCTGTACCTCAGCAGTGTGCTTCTTTCCAGTTCAGGAGACCTGACTCTGGTTTTGTTCGTGTGTTGTTGTGTTTTTTTCCCCTTCCTCTAGGGCTACTCCTAGGCCATCTTTAGGCAGCCAAGCCTTCTGGCTGGAATTTGGAGCACTCACCCAAGTGGTGCTTGAGCCCAGGGTGGGACCCTGTGTATGGGTGGGCGCTTGGAAGTGGAGGTTTGCCTGAGGAAGGGGTGATTTGGGTTCTGAATTGCTTGACAGGTAACACTACTTTGGGGGAAGATGGGTTGGAGGAGAGTGATGGTACCCTGGAGTAGACCCAGGGGAGCTTGAAAGGGCATTGCTTACTGCATCGGGGAGCCAACCTTTTCAGCACCATCCTGATCATACTGACATACTGGGTGTTTCGCATACAGGAGTGTGGGACTGAAGGCAGAGTGAGGGAGCTCATAGGTCCCAGGAAGAGCCAGGCAGAGAGGTTTGCTGGACCTCCCCCCACGCCCCGCTATCTGTTGCACCCACAGCTCCTGCTCTAGAATTTCAGTTCTGCCATTTCCTGTCAGTTTGCTTGAAGGTGCTGTTTCTTATCTAGAACTCAATTCAGCAGGAAAGAAGGGTGCCTGGAGTGTGGGGTTTGAGCCTGGGTTACCTACGTGGAGGGGAATGCCCTGCTAATGGGAGGCAAGAGGGAATGGGAATTTTTCTGGGCTTGAGCCGTAACATTTTAGCTTCTTTAAAAAAATTTTTTTTTTTGCCCCTGCTTTACTGAGCCCCAGGTGTTTGCTACTCGCTTGGGGAGTGGGGGCAATGTGTGGATGCAAGTATGAGGCCCCTGGCCCCTTTTCTAAAAATATGTGTGCAAAAGAGGCCAACAGTCTTTTCTTTTACTGGCCCTCTCCCCACTTCCATATGTAGGCCTGTGTATATGGACATACAGTGGTAGGCTGGTGAAGTGCAGAGGTCCTTGGACTGGCAGTCAGAAGACGAGGATTCTAGTGTTGTGTCTGCCACTAACCCAGCACGTGATTTTGGCGAAATCACAGTTCTTTGCCAATCCTAAAAAGAAGGCATTTTCACCACCCCAGCAGGAGCCAGGGCTTTGGGGAGGAGAGGACTGTATGTGAGGGCATTGGGGAGAGGGTTCTCCACAGCCACTTTTTGGGCAGGACACAACAAGCTCCAGTTTGGCAGGGCAGAGCCTTCCCCACTTTTATTATCTTTCTCTGGCTTCCCTTCTCCTCCCTAACACCTCCCACACTCAGCCACCATAGCTGGGCATCCCTGCACTTAACACCCTCTCTCTCACCCCCGGCTTCCTCCCCTGCCTCTTCCTGCATCAGGCAGGTGTTTGATAGAGGATCCAAGTGATTCTAGGTGAGTGATACACATTCTTGCTCCCTGTTCCTTGCAGCGGCTATCTCGGGCCCTTTAAACTGAGAGAACAGACATTAAGGCCCAGACCTTTAAATCCTGCCCGAATCAGAGCCAATCTACCCTGCATGTGTACTGGGTGGCGGCGTCAGCCTTAGATGTCAGATCTTCATGATGGAATCTTTGAAGAACATTTTTCATTTGAAAACCAGTTTAATTTGCCATATTGGTCTTGTGGGGAAGCTAGGGCAAGAGTTCATATTCCTGCCTTACAGATGGGAAACCATGTACAGAAAAGTAAAATCCTATAGCTGGTAAGTAGTGGAGCTAGAACATGAGCTTAGGTCTTCTGACTCCAAATCCTGTGTGCTTTCCAGTACTTTCGGACTGAGTGGCCTACAGCACATGCCTAGGGGCTGAAGGGTTAATGTGGGTATAGGGACAGTTTGGGATCCACTGTTTTGGGCTCCATCTCTCTCTTTCTTGAAATCCTAGCACACTATACTGTTGGGAGGGACTGGGAGAACTTTCCCAGGGCCTGTGCATGGGGCACTGGGTGTGAACTTTAGGGGCTGCTAAGGCCCTGCTGTGAGTTCTGTGTGTGGTGTAGTGGGTTGGGTGTTTGCAGGTTAAAAGGTCTGGGAAGGTGCACATGGGGTGTTGAGCTGCTTTTGGTGCCCTCTGGTCTTGCTGGAATAACCCAACTCCCTTTCCATTCTGTGCCCCCTCAGGACTGGCAGCCACCCTTTGCTGTAGAAGTGGACAACTTCAGATTTACTCCCCGAATCCAGAGGCTGAATGAACTAGAGGTGAGAAGACTAACAGCCGATGGGGTGGTGGGGTTGGCACAAGGGATCCCTGAGCTCTGCCCCACTTCCCTCATATCTTCTCTGGCTAAGATACATTACTGACTAGGCCTTTATTTTCTCTCCTGGGAAGTTGCGTGGAGGAAGCTTTAGGGCTTGGAATATAATCAAGAACATGGGCATTGAGCATTTCTGATCTGGTGGCCCAAAGGCTGGGACTATCCCTTCCTCATAAGGGTTTGCTACTTCTGAAGTTCCCCTGCCAATTCCCGACCCTACCCGGCTCAACAAAAGGGCAGTGTGGGGCCTGGCTGAGACCCTTTCTTGCTTGGCCACCTGAAATGTGGTTTCATTAGCCAATTCATTCACAGCCCTGTGCTTCTTGCTTTCCTTCCATGGTGCTTGATGAGGCGATGGGTGGGAACAACACAAAAACTTGTCTGTGTGGAGGCTAGAATGGTTACAGATTGGGGCAGTGAGTCAGGCAGGTAGTCTTTTCCCTCTGCCTTTTGCTCTGTACAAGAAGTCCAGGCCCTTTGCATGGTAGGTGAGGTTTTCCACTAAGGGCATGAGACTGTCCAAGGATAAATGAGAATGGTTATCCTGAAGTTCCGGGTAAGATCCTGGAGTTTCCCATGGAGGATGGAGGTGAGAAATATGCTACCACCCCTCTCCTTCATTATTGCATATCCACAGGCCTTACTAAATGTCCTGGGGGGATACTAAACCCAAATGAATACCCATGACCTAGACCATGGTTTCTCAACCTCGGCTCTACGGACATTTTGGCCCAGATAACATTTTTTAAAAATATATTTTATTGATTTTTACAGAGAGGAAGGGAGAGGGATAGAGAGTTAGAAACATCCATGAGAGAGAAACATCGATCAACTGCCTCCTGCACACGCCCCACTGGGGATGTGCCCGCAACCAAGGTACATGCCCTTGACTGGAATCAAACCTGGAACCTTACAGTACTCAGGGCGACGCTCTATCCACTGAGCCAAACCGGTTAGGGCCCAGATAACATTTTTTAAAAATATGTTTTTATTGATTTGAGGGAGAGAGCAATAGAGAGATAGAAACATTGATAAGAGAGACACATCAATCGGCTGCCTCTTGCACACCTCCCTCCGGGGATTGATCCCGCAACTCAGGCATGTGCCCTGACCAGGAGTCAAACTGTGACCTCCTGGTTCATAGATGGACGGTCAACCACTGAGCCACGCTGGCTGGGCATCTCTTAGTTCTTTAAGCCATTTTGTCTCTGGAGTGCACTCTGACCCTTAAGCTACCATGGAACAAGTTTCATGTTGCATAAGAAAATGTGAGTTGCTCTTTTGGAACCTTCATTCTCTGAACATGCCTGGAGCTTAGATGAAATTCTGAAGTTTCCAGAGAGCCTCATTGTTCCTCTCATAAGTCCATCCTTCTGGGGTGAGTGGACTGGGCACTTATTTTATTCCCCTTTTGTAATTAGAAAATGGGGATTCAGACAGTAAAGTTGATTTGCTCAAGGCTGTTGAGCAAATCAGTAGCAGAGGAAAAGCTGAAACTTGTTATTTGACATTTAGATCTCTTTTAGTAAATTTGACATTGTAGATTGTGTAAGTTTAAAATAACATACAGCGTGTTACTTTGGTACATTTATATATTGTAATATGATTGCTGATGTAGCTGTGTTTATCACATTACATACTAGAGCAGTGGTTCCCAACCTTTTTTTGGCCATGCCCCACCTAAGCATCTCTAAAATTCTGATGCCCCCCTCATCCCCCCATGACATATAATACTTATTATTCAAAAAGTGAACTTCTGCTCTGGCCAGTTTGACCCAGTGGATAGAGCATTGGCCTGCAGACCAAAGGGTCCCAGGTTCAATTCTGGTCAAGGGCGCATACCTTGGTTGCAGGCCCCTTCCTGGCCCAGGCCCTCGTTGGGGCGCATGCAGGAAGCAACCAATCGATGTGCTTCTCTCACACCGATGTTTCTGTGTGTCTTTCCCTCTGTCTTCCACTCTCCCTAAAAATCATTGGAAAAGTATCCTCAAGTGAGGATTAACAACGACAGCAAAAAACTCCTGTTCATGTGGAGGAAGCCTAAAAGGCCATTAACTTGGTCTAAACAAGCTTCTAAAGAACATGGCATCCATGAAAGAGGAAAAATAAAAGAACAAAAGCATAGTTGAAGTACTGAGGAAGAAATTGTTCAAAATAATAATAATAATATGAAGTGATATGAAAAAATAGCAAATAAAGTTTCAAAACATAATAGAGAACTGAAATGCATAAATACAGCACAATATATATTTATATACTGTATATGAGGCCCCTAGAAATTCACCATTAATAACTCATTCTCAAATTGCCCGCCTTAAAAAACAAATTGCCTCCCCCCCCCCACGTTGGGAACCACTGTATTAGAGT
Source organism: Murina feae (assembly GCA_004026665.1). Classification (NCBI taxonomy): domain Eukaryota; kingdom Metazoa; phylum Chordata; class Mammalia; order Chiroptera; family Vespertilionidae; genus Murina; species Murina feae. The sequence continues at coordinate 50,424 of PVJC01004012.1, read as the reverse complement.
GCTTTATCATCATACTGACATTCCGATCTCTTGGTGCCTGCTGTGTGACTTGAGGACATGGGTTCTCTGTAGAAAAGATGAGATGCTACTCATCCAGTCCTGTCAAGGACACTGAGAAAGAGTGTATGCAAAGCTTTGGCTGTTGTGACCCGACCCTCTCTATTTTGGGACCTGGGGCTTAACCTATTGACTAGAAGGTGGTAGAAATGAGAGAGTAGTGGGCTCACCACTGCTTAGAGTTTGAGATCCACTGGGCCCTGGTTAGTGGGCTGCTCTGTACCCTCCTTCCCCTAAGATTAGACCAGAAGGCAGGAGTCAAGTGAAGGGTCAGTCTCTTTTAGCCATTTCTTTTCCAGGCCCAGACGAGAGTGAAACTGAACTACTTGGACCAGATTGCCAAATTCTGGGAAATCCAGGGCTCCTCCTTGAAGATTCCCAATGTGGAACGGCGGATCTTGGACCTCTACAGCCTCAGCAAAGTAAGAACAGGTTTTTCTCAGACCCCCTCCTTACCCCACACCTTAGTATCCTTGGTATTCAGGAGGCTCCCTTCATTTGGATTATTGGATCTCTAGGCTGCAATGGAAGGGGCACAGCCTGGTAACACATACGCTATCAGCAGAACTTCTGGGCACTTCTTGCCACAATTTGAGCCTTTGTGGTGGTGGTAGGAGGAGGGGTAGCCACCAACGCAGTGAGGGGCTGGAGTTGTCCTCCTCGCCCTTCCTGCAGGCCTGCTCCCTCATGTACATACACACAGCACCTCCACGTCCCTTCCTGCTTGTCCCTGCAGATCGTGGTGGAGGAAGGTGGCTATGAAGCCATCTGCAAGGACCGTCGGTGGGCCCGGGTGGCCCAGCGCCTCAACTACCCACCAGGCAAAAACATTGGCTCCCTGCTACGCTCCCACTATGAACGCATCGTTTACCCCTATGAGATGTACCAGTCTGGAGCCAACCTGGTGGTAAGGATGCCAGGCCGGGGTGGAAGGAGGCTTCCCCCTCACACACAGATTTTCACACTTGCTCTTACTGAAACTGGGTCAGTGGACTAGAGACCTGGAAGCTAGGCTCCACTCTTTTCCAGCGGTGCCCGTTCTTCCCACACTGCCCAGGGTCAAGGTCCTGGAGTTATCCGCATGGCCAGCCTGCTGCTATCTGTTGTGTGACAAGGTTTTAACAGATAAAGGAATTCAGAGGAGGGAGAAATCTTTTGGGCTGGAGAGGTCTGGGAAAAGGTGGAGTCTGATTTTGGTGGGGAGATGGTTGTGGGGAGGTGGCTAGAAGGAAGAATAGCATAAGCAAAGAATGAGAAGAATTCCCAGAGGGTATGCCGGTGCCAGTGGTAAACACCAGTGGAGCAGGGCCTAGCATGCGGGTCAAGGTGGTGCAACCACAGCTTCGGTTGCCACTGGGTAAGGGTAGATGAAATCCTTGCTGTTGGGGCTGGGACCCCATGCCCTGACCTCTGCCCCTTACTTCTCACCAGCAGTGCAACACACGCCCATTTGATAATGAGGAGAAGGACAAGGAATACAAACCCCACAGCATCCCCCTGCGGCAGTCTGTGCAGCCTTCCAAGTTCAACAGCTATGGCCGGCGGGCCAAGAGACTACAGCCTGATGTAAGTACTTCCCTTCCGGTTATGGCTTTGGAGCGGAGAGAGTCCTCTCCTTCCCTCTGGCCACGCCTCTGTTCCACTGTCCTTTTCTCAGTTCTCCAGTTCTGAGCAGTAGTGTGTTTCTCTTTGAATTCACTCTTGCTCTTCCCTCCCCTCTCCGCTGAGCTTCTGAGTTGGGTCTTGATCTATTCATATAGTATCTTTTCTAGTTCTGCCCTTCTTGCTTTTTTTCCTGAGTCACTCCACTCATAGGGGCAGAGCTTCTTTCTCCTTATATCTACATCCCAGCTTCAGGCTGAAGCTTATATGCCAGGTGTTCTTCTAGGCACTGGGACAACGAAGAACAAGAGCGTCACTATCCCTGGACTCACCAAGACACATACTTTAGAATCCTATTAGTCACTGCCATTTATTGGTAGTGGCAGACACTTTTAGATCCCTTTATTTATGTAATCTCCAAACCTTGTAACTTCAAGGTAGGAATTAACATTCTCAATTTTAGAGGTGAGAAAATTGGGATCCTGTGTTAATTCATTTCCAAGAGAGGGCTGAAGAGAGAGCTCACTTAACTCCTGTCTTCAAAAAGCAGCTCTGAATTCTTGCCCCGGCCTGCCCATGCTTCAGCCCCTGGCCTAAGCTCAGGCGATGTATCTTCTAAGCCAGCGGTTGCCAACCTTTCGGACCTCGCGGTCGGCGACCACTGCTCTAAGCTATTGTTCTGTTAGGATGGGGCAGTCTTGGTTCATTTCCTTCCTTCTTCCAGCCGGAACCCACAGAAGAAGACATTGAAAAGAATCCGGAGCTGAAGAAGCTGCAGATCTACGGGGCAGGCCCCAAGATGATGGGCCTAGGCCTCATGGCCAAGGACAAGACTCTGCGGAAGAAAGGTGAGGCCTGAAAGGGGCAGTGTGAAGGATGGCCTCCCCTGGGAGAGAAGGCAGGGCCTGATTGCTCACACCCGTTCTTTAGAGCTGCTCTGCTCTCTCCCAGATAAGGAAGGGCCTGAGTGTCCCCCGACTGTAGTGGTAAAGGAGGAGTCAGGCGGGGATATGAAGGTGGAGCCGGCCTCACCCAAGACCTACCTGGAGAGCAAGGAGGAGCTGAGTCACAGCCCAGAGCCCTGCACCAAAATGACTATGAGGCTGCGGAGGAACCACAGCAATGCCCAGTTTGTAAGGACCCAGCCCTGACTTCTTAACACTTTGCTTCTTGTCCCTTCAACAAGCATTTCCCCGACATGGCACTGGACCGGGTTGCACTGAGCAGAAAAGTGGGTGTGGGCCCTGCCTTCAGGTTGCTCACTTAATTGGGGAAACAAGGCCAACTCACAGGGAACAAAGAACCAGAAAAGGTGATCAAATACTGTCAACATGAAGTGCAGAAAGGGTCCAGAGAAGGCTGCCCCCTCTCCATTGTTCCACGATAAAGGCTAAATAAGCTCATTACCATGCGTGATCCAGCCCCTGCTGACGTCTAGCCTCATCCCCCAGCACTGCTCCCTCAGTCTGTTAACAGCCACACCAAAGTACTTGGAGGCATGTTCGTCCCCCGTCCCCCC
>PVJC01004012.1:0-47146 GCA_004026665.1 Murina feae | reverse complement strand
GTGCCTCCTTATCTCTAGCTGATTTGAGTGCTTCCTTCTCTAGGCTCCCACAGTACCCTCTATGGGCCACTCTTGGCAGTTTCTGCACTGCCCTTGAATTTTTTATTTTATTTTCGTTGGGTTTTTGTATATTTTTCCCCCTTAAGTTGTTATGAACCCATATCTCTGGGACACTGTATGCCTCTAGAGGGCAGATGCCATGTCATATTCATCACTGACCTGCAGTGTCCATCTTACTGGAGAACGCACAAGTGTTGATTGAATGAAAAGGGTGCAGGGGAGTGGTGGTTAGGATTGAATGAGAAAAACTCAGTTTTTACTACTCAACCAGTGTATTTGGGGAGGTGGTGCATGCATACAGTTATACTCCAGACTGTGTATGACTAGTCTGTACAGGGCCATGAATGATCCAGCTAGCGAGCACTGCAGCTTGCTTGCTTTCTTTGTTGTTATTGTTAATCCTCACCTGAGGATATTTTTCTGTTAATTTTTAGCAAGAGTGGAAAGGGGAGGGGGAGAAACATCAATGTGAGAGAGATATCAATTGGTTGCCTTCTGCACGTGCGCCCTCCCCCTCCCTCCCAACCCCCATCGAGCCTGCAGCTGACTCCCCAGAATCAAACCTAGGACCCTTCAGTCCGTGGGCCAATGTTCTATTCACTGAGCCAAACTGACTAGGGTGCAGTGCAGCTTTCTGATGGACACTGCTGGACCTGGGTCCCTCTGGAGGAGTCTGCTGGACAGGGCTTAGGTGGATAAACTACTGCCTCCCTCCCCTGGCAGATTGAGTCGTATGTATGTCGGATGTGTTCCCGAGGGGATGAGGACGACAAACTCCTGCTGTGTGATGGCTGTGATGACAACTACCACATCTTTTGCCTGCTGCCTCCTCTGCCTGAGATTCCCAAGGGTGTCTGGCGGTGCCCAAAGTGTGTCATGGCGGTAAGGCCTTCCCAGCCACAGTCCATGTCTGCCTCATAGGGTATCTTTGCCTTCCTTCATCTGGCTTTATTGTGAGGAGCATCTTAGCTCAGCCACAGGCTTCTGATTTGGGTCCCTCGAGTGGGGGCTAGGCTGGGCAGAGCTTTGGAAAAAAGGGGAGGTGGAGACAGCCTTTGCTTGTGTCTTCTGGGAGCTCCCAGACCACGTGGGGAGAGTCCTGATTAGACAGATTATATGTAATGGCGTGTAATCAAATGCTAAATTGTGTGTTAGAAACTCGGAGGTGTAGAAATTCTAAAGAGAGGAAAATGACTAAGGGTAGATGTCAGGATTAACATTTGGAGGACAGGAATATGAAGGAAAAAATTGTTCTTTTGATTTCCAAGTATTCTTTGTTTTTTTAGAAAGCTTGGAATATACACAATTTATTTCTCATTTCATCACCTAGACACAACCATTGTTAATAGGCTGGTATATTCTTGTCTTTTTGTTGTTGCATTGGGGATCTTACTGTATATTTTCATTTGTTACTTTTAATCATTTTTTGTATTATTAAATTTATTCATGGGTATGATTTGTTTTTCTTACAGGGAATCCATCATATGGGTATAATATTTGGTTTTCCTTCTGTTGTGATGATAAAATCAGTTTGCAGTGATATAGACTTTCAGTAGAAAAGCTAGGCAAGAGTTCTGGACTGGGGAGTGAAGGAAATGCCAAAACAAGGGTGTGTGGGGAGAATATACCTAGTGCAAGAGGGGCGGTAAGGAGAGCAGCTGAAGCAGCAGTGAGGGCTCAGCAGCCTAAAAGGTCCTGCTCATCTCCATGTCTCTCTGGCTTTCTGGAGATCGCAGGGATTCAGCTGAGGTCGCAGAGACCAGGTAGGCAAGTGCACATACACGCACACATCCAGATGACGAAGGAGACCAGGGCAGTGCAAAATGAATGGGCCTTGGTAGTGGTGGCGATCCCTTTGGGGAGGAGTTTGAATACCAACAGTATCCCAGACGGCCAAGATTCTCAGCTCTGCTTGGCTCTGTCAGTGACTGTGGACCAGATTGCCATTTACTTCTCAGATGCGAGATGAGTGTGTGTCTAATTCTGGGATACACAAACCTCTCATCTAAAACCAGGACTGTAGGTACAAAGTGAGGTCGACTGGCATTCAATCTTCTGAGAAGATCTAAAGAACAGGATTGGTGTAGGCTTTGGCACTGAAAATTAGTGCCTTTGTTTCCCATCCTCCAAGCTACTAGAGTATTTCAATCTGGGCATTAGAAAAGCTTTCCTAAACATGCTGTATGAACCCGTGTTTTATTTATTTATTTATTCATCCATTCATTTATTTAAAAAATATTTGTATTGATTTCAGAGAGGAAGGGAGAGGGAGAGGGAGAGACAGAAACATCAATGATGAGAGAGAACCATTGATGGGCTGCCTCCAAACACGCCCCCCCCTGGGGACTGAGCCCACAACCCTGGCATGTGCCCTGACTGGGAATCGAACCATGACCTCTTGATTCATAGGTCAATGCTCAACCACTGAGCTACTTGGGCTGGGCTACATCCATATTTTAGCTTGAGGGAAAAATAGTGGCAGAAGAGCATCGGATAGCATATTGAAGTCAGAGCCCATGGTTTAGATAGTAAAGTCCTCAAGCAAGAGAGGAGCAAAAGCATGGCAGTGAGCAGGTGAGGAATGAAAAGACTTGTTCAGCTGAGGTGCTGGGAGGAAAGGCAGAGCGATTACACGAAGCTGCCTCGGAGCCTGGAGTGCAGATCTAGGGCTGTTCTCCCTCCCTGCCTGTACCCATATTCCAGCTCCGATTTGGAGACTTCACCACTTTGCCCCTCCCTTAGTGACATGTGTTCTCCTTCGGGTTTCAGGAGTGTAAGCGTCCCCCCGAAGCCTTTGGCTTTGAGCAGGCTACCCGGGAATACACTCTGCAGAGCTTTGGAGAGATGGCCGACTCCTTTAAAGCTGATTACTTCAACATGCCTGTGCACGTAGGTGATGGAGGACTGGGGTAGTGTCAGGACTAGGGTCATGGGTGCTGGTGTGTGACAGTCTTAACTCTCCCGGGTCAGTGGGGCTAGGATATGATGGGCCCCAGTCATTCGCTACCCCTGTCCCCCAGATGGTACCCACAGAACTTGTGGAGAAGGAGTTCTGGCGGCTGGTGAACAGCATTGAGGAAGATGTGACGGTTGAGTATGGGGCTGACATCCATTCCAAAGAATTTGGCAGCGGTTTCCCTGTCAGCGACAATAAGCGTCACCTAACCCCTGAGGAGGAGGTGAGTGAATGACTCGTGGTTACGTGTTAGCTCTGTGAGTTTAGGCAGGTCCTTCAGTGTCTGAAAGACTCAGTGGCTCTGTGGGGTTTACATGAGACGAGATGTGTGGAAAGATCATAGCCTGGTAAGTGGCATGGCATCTCCAGTCATGAGATTAACTAATTCCTTGTCCGTAGAATGGGAATAGTATCTACATTACAAATCTGTTAATAAGAATTAAATGAGAAGATGTATGAAATGAGTGCCTGACTTGTTCATAAAAAGCCCAGGGAGTAAGATTGTATGTGCAGAAAAAAATGAGGGCCCGGACCCTGCATGAAGGGAAGGGTGCATTTTGGTTCAAAGCAGGGGCTTCTGACTTGCAGGAGAATACCTATACTATTTCTTAGATGTTTCAGAAAGGTCTGTGACCTCAAAATTAACATTCCCTGGGCTGAAGATCTCAGTTCCTTATCATAACCTCATCCCCTTCCCACAAATACTTGACCTGACAGGAGTATGCCACCAGTGGCTGGAACCTGAACGTGATGCCAGTGTTGGAGCAGTCTGTACTGTGCCACATCAATGCAGACATCTCCGGCATGAAGGTGCCCTGGCTCTATGTAGGCATGGTCTTCTCAGCATTTTGCTGGCATATTGAGGATCACTGGAGTTACTCCATTAACTACCTCCACTGGTGAGTGGGGACCCAGGGACCTGGGAAAGCAGGCTGGATGCCCTCAGGACCATGGATGTGACCAATCTCTATATCCCCTTTCCAACTGGACAGGGGTGAACCGAAGACTTGGTATGGGGTCCCCTCGCTCGCAGCAGAACATTTAGAGGAGGTGATGAAGAAGCTGACACCTGAGCTCTTCGATAGCCAGCCTGACCTCCTCCACCAACTTGTCACCCTCATGAATCCCAATACCCTCATGTCCCATGGCGTGCCGGTGAGTGTCCAGGAAACGGACAAGGGGTAGGAATGATTTAGCAATGTCCTTTGTAATGATGGTGGTCATTGTCTGGAATCTACCGCTTCCCCTTTCTCATTCCTGTTGTGTCTTCATTGGGCTATCGGTTTGACGGCTCTAACCCAAAATAATAACGGTTAGATATACAATGTGATGGTGAGCCTTCTGGGCCACGTGTTTGAGGACACCTTAGGGATGGCTTCTTACCACATCTGCATTCTAGCCAGTGCAAGAGGGAAATGGGAGCAGGACAGGGCAAGATGGTTCTCTTTACTTTTAAGGGCAGACATCATTTCTATTCATTTCCTGTTAGTCACATGGCCACATTGAGCTGCAGGGAAAACTGGGAAATGTGATCTTTGTTCTGGATTGTTACGTACCAGCTACCAATTGGAGGTCACGTTACTATGAAAGAAAGTGAGAGAATATCAGGGGACAACTGACAGTTCTCTGCCATACTTTCCATACTATATCCCTTGGAGCAGTGGTAGGTCTTTTTACTTATTTAACAGGTGTGAGGTTCAGTGGTGGCAATTATTTTGCAATATATAAGTCTATCAAATCAATATGTTATTATACACCTTAAACTTACACAGTGTTTTATATATCGCAATAAAGCTGGGGTATAAGGTAACCTTTTTTTAAAAAGTGCTAATACTTTCAACATTAAAAAAAAAAAAGTTGAACCCAGAGTCCTGGCTTATACTATCCTCCTGTGGGCCTCTCCTATCCCATCAAACGTTTTGCTAGGTATAAGCCTGCTTACCTATAAGAGACTTTATATTCCTGGGAATTTCCAGCATTAATTAGCATCAGTTAGTTTCCTGGTGTGGATCTTAAAACAGCCTGATGAATAGTCCTGTAGGAACAGGGATTAGTACTTTGAGTTTTATTCTATACTCCTTCCTTCTCCCTTCTATTCCCCACCCAGTACATATTGAATCAAAGTCTCCTTGAGATCCCTGTATAGTAGGGCTTTGGACTGGGTCAGTGGTTTTCACTCAAATTTCTTCTTGCCTTCACCTTGTTTTGATAGACTACATACCCTTTCAGTAATATTTTTTTATTATACGTTGTAGTGATCTTTAACCAAGGATTGAGATATCTAAGGAATTAGGGGAAGCATTCTACAACAGTTCAGGCAACCTTCCTCTACTTAGAGGTGGAGTATCCTTTTCCATCTCCACCTCACCCCATTTAAGAATTACTGGAGTTGAGATGTCCAGTTGGTCAAAGGCCCTTCCAGTTCTCTTCACAACTAGACATTGGGTCTGACCTTTCCTCAAACCTTGCCTACAATGTCAAGGAAAATTATAAAAGTAGAGGTGGATTCTCCTTAAGGATTCAGACAGCTAAGATACATATATAGCCCTGGTCAGTGTTGGTCAGTGGATTGTGCATCATCCCTTGCACCAAAAGGTTGCTGGCTTGCTTCCTGGTCAGAGCACATGCCCAAGTTGTGGACTCAATTCCGATGGGGTGCATGAGGTAGCCATTTGACTTGTTCTCATATCCATGTTTCTCTCTTTCCCTCTTCTTTCCCCTCTAAAATAAAAAATAAATCAATTAGAAAAAAAAAGATGCATATATATGTAGCTGCTTAGTTCTTACCTCTTTTTAAAAAAACTTTATCACAGACTTTTATTTTTATTTTTAAAATATATTTTATTGATTTTTTACAGAGAGGAAGGGAGAGAGATCGAGAGCTAGAAACATTGATGAGAGAGAAACATCGATCAGCTGCCTCATGCACACCCCCCCACTGGGAATGTGCCCACAACCAAGGTACATGCCCTTGACCGGAATCAAACCTGGGACCCTTGAGTCCACAGGTGGACGCTCTATCCACTGAGCCAGACCGGTTAGGGCTATCACAGACTTTTAAATATGTGCTCTTTGCTTCCAAGCATTTCTCTTGCTCATGGCAGTATCCCTCAATCCGAGGCATTTGTGATTTTCATATTCTCGTGTTGTCAGGCTGCTGTTTAGCCAGTTGGAGCTCCCCCAAAGCTATCTTTAGCCTGCCCCCTCCTTCTTCTTTGGTGAGAAAAGGCCATTTCTTTTTATAGATATATAGTATAACTATTATTTTCATTATAAAAGAAACATGCCCTCTTCCCAAAAAATAAAAATAGGCCATCCTTATTTTGTTCACATTTTATGTTTCCATCTGTTGTTTTTTCTATGTAAATTTTGACATAGCAGTAATCAGTGTGTAGACTTTATAATCTTTTAAGTTTAATGACCTAGAATGGCACTGTCCAGTTTGGTAGCTACTAGCCACATGTGGCCTCTGAGCACTGGAAGCATGACTAGTCCTAACTGTAATGTGCTGAAAGTTAAAACACGTTGGGTTTCAAGACTTATTACAAAACAGTATCTCACTAATACTTTTGTATACCAATTACACATTGAAATGATAATATGGCAGCTATATTAACTTAAATAAAATATATTAAAATTAATTGCATATGTTGTTTTTTTTAATGTGGCTACTAGAAGACTTAAAAGAGCATATGTGGCTGGCATATTGGACAGTGCTGGACTAAAATGATTTTTGCTTCCTTACTACCTTTTTAAAAATAGCAAGTCTTGCCTTGGCCAGTGTGGCTCAGTTGTTTGGGCCTCATCCAGTGCACCAAAAAGTTGCTGGTTCAATTTCTGATCAGGACACATGCCTGGGTTGCAGGCTCATCCCTAGTAGTGGGCATGTAGGAGGCAACTAATTGATGTTATGCTCTCACATCAATGTTTTTCTCCCCTCCCCTTCCTCTCTCTCTAAAACTCAATTAAAAAATACCGTCTTTAAAAAAAAATAGCTTTCTTGCCATACAATTTACATACCATAAAATTCACGCATTTTAAGTATACAGTTGAGCAAATTTACAGAGTTGTGTTACATGATCGCCACAATGCAGTTTTGGAAAATTTTTATCACCCCAAAAAGGTACTTTCATGCCCATGCCTTTTTGCAGTGAATCTCCATTCCAACCCCTAGTCTCAGACAACCACTAATATGCCTTCTATTTTTACAGATTTGTCTTTCATAGACAGTTCATATAAATATAATAATATGTAGTCTTTTTGTCTGGCTTCTTTCCCTTAGCATAATCTTTTCAAAGTTCATATTATAGCCCGCATCAGAACTTCGTTTCTTTTCATAATGGAACTAGCGGCCCAGTGCATGAAATTCGTGCACTGGAGGGGGGAGGGTCCCCTCAGCCCAACCTGTGCCCTCTCGCAGTCTGGGACCCGTCGGGGATGTCCACCTGCCAGCTTAGGCCCGCTCCCCAAGAGCCTAAGCTGGCAGTCGCACATCCTCTTGCAGTCCGGGACCCCTTGCTCCTTACGTAAGTCAGCAGACATCCTTAGTGCTGCTGCGGAGGCGGGAGAGGCTCCTGCCATTGCCACTGCGCTTGCCAGCCATGAGCCCAGCTTCTGGCTGAGCAGCACTCCCCCTGTGAGAGCACGCTGACCACTAGGGGGCAGCTCCTGCATTAAGCATCTACCCCCTGGTGGTCAGTGCGTGTCCTAGCAACTAGTCGTTCTGGTCGTTCCACTGTAATGGTAGCTTAGGCTTTTATTATACAGATAATTTTCCATTGTAGGGGTATACCATGTTTTGTTTATCATTCACCAGTTGATGGACATTGCCAACATGAGGGGGTAGGTTGAGACAAAGAGTCATGAGCGTTAGGTTCTATTTCTGGCTCTGCTATTTGAGACTTCTCTGGGACTCAGTTTTTCACATCTTTAAAATTAAGGGTGGAACTAGATCATTCAACAGATATTGCTAGAACTCCCTCTGTGTGCAAGGCCTCTGGTCATCACCCCGAAGGTAGATAAACCAGTCCCTGCCCTACGGGTATACACAGATGGTGGAGGATAGGTGAGTAACAAGTAGGATAAAATGTTAGAGGTGCTACAAAAGAAAACAGACTGGGTCCTTAGGAAGGCGGTCACAAAAGCACAAAAGAAATGACTCTGGAAGGAAGAGGAAGAATTTGCCTGTCTGGCCATGGCTCCTATCACGTGGACATAGAGATTCAAGTGAGGCCTTCTCAGGAGGGTCAGATTGGCATTTTTTTGAAAATTCTAGTGGTTGGTAATGGGGCCCAATGCTATAATACAGGCAAGAAATGCTAACGTTGCCTCTAAGTAGGGATAGATTTAGGAAGAGAATGTATTGGAACTGGGGGTTGATGCGTGACCTGAATAAATATGTAGGTATTTTCACTAATGGGAAGATTCAGTATTGTTAGGATATTAATTCTCTCCACATTAATCTAAAATTCTAGCAGAGGAATTGTTGGATTGAAGGATAAATATCTTAGGTTTTTTTATATTTATTAGCAGTTTTGCTTTCTAGAGAGTAGAGGTTATTTGTCCCCTCATTGACACTGTACCTATTTCAGTTTGTCTTTATCGGCATTGAATATTCATCTTAGAAAACTTTATGAGACTTCTCAGTAAAGATGGTGAATTAAACATAAAGATGGATACTTCCGTTCTATACTGAAACTCCACTAAAATGGCACAGAGGGTTTTTATTTAAGGTAAAAAAAAAAAAACAGATGGAAAAATAAGAGAGAAGACAATGATTAACAAAATGCTTAAAACTAGAAAACAAGAAAATTCATTCTTAAGTCGGTAATGGTACATCTGAGAACCAATCTGATTTATACCTCACAATCCCCCAAAAGTTTAATAGTTGGTGGCACCAGGCATTCTGGGAATAAAGAGAATGAGGTGAAAATAAGGATTGGTTCATGTCTATATAAGAAGCTGTGAGATACCCTCCCATTCTGGGCAGCTGGAAATGCAACCCTCCATCACTCCAGCAACAGACTGGAAATTTAATTTTAAAGAGGTTAAAATAGAAGATCTCTGGATTGAGATATTATAGGTACAGTTAGGGGTGGAGGTACAGTGAAAATAGGAGTCCTTGTTGTATACAGACTGGATGCTGGGGTTCCCAGCCACATTCCTGTACTTGGCTCTCAGAACATTGGCAGTCACACTTTCTCCTTTCAGGAATCTGGCCCCAAAGGAAAAACCTAGAGTTTCCCAAACTGAATGGCTCAGCCAGATCATCCTACAATAAAGCTCACAGTTGACAAAGTTAACAACTGTGTTTTCAGAGTTTCTATTGATTTTTTTCATTTCTTACTCTTAAATATAAGTAGCCACAAATTAACATACAATCAAGGAAACCGTAGAAAACAAAATGGAGCCAAACGGGAAAAGGCAACCTGGAGAAACAGCATAGGCAGGGAGACATAAATTTTAAAAAGGAAAAGAAAAAAAAAACCTCATTAGTAACTTTAGAGATGAGCATATATTGCAAACATTAAATAAGAACAATTACTATTTTAAAAGAACATACAGAGAACCAAAAAGAGCTCTTGGAAATTAAAATTATGCTAGCAAAATTGAAAATTTTTAAAAAATCAAAAAATGTTAGATGAATAAGGAAATCTCCCAGAAAAAAAAAAAATAGGATAAAAAGATAAATATGGGCAAATGTAGAGAAAATTACAGAATTTATTTAGGAGGTTCAATAATTAAATAATAGGAGTTCTGAAAAGAAAATACAGAAAAACTGAAAGGATCAAGTCGTTAATGGGATTATTGAAGAAAACATCCCTGAACTGAACGACTGAGTTTCTGGAATCAAAGGGCCTACCCAGTACGTGAATGAAAATGGACCCACACCAAGGTATATCTGGTGGATTTTCATATTGAACACTGGGACCAGAAAAATCCTACAAGCTTTCTGAGAGAGAAAACAGGTTTAATGCAAAGCATTAGTAATCAGAATGGCATCAGACTTTTCAAAAGTAATACTGGAATCTAGAAGACTAGAGCCATGCCTTCAAATGATTTTCAACTTAGGGTTCTATATGCAATTTAAAAAAATAAACAAAAAAAACTCTTCCCATCATTTCTCAGTATGCTAGAGAAGAGAATGTGCTCAAGCACAGCAAAGAAATAAACCAAAAACCAAGAAAGAGGAAAACATGGGCTTTGGGAACACAGGTGATCCTTCACAGGAGAGTGGTAATCCAGGAGGGACAGCTGGTTTAGATTGGAACAGATCATAAGGCTCCATGAGAGACTTACAGAAATGTGAAAACATAGAGCAGAGTTGGACACTTGTCCAAAAGGTAGGGATTAAATTAATACATGCTGTTTTTTTTATTTAGTCTAGAGGCATGTTGTTCAGTATTAAAGTAAATGCCAAAATAAGAAAGAGGTGAAAGCAGTTGACTCTGGGGAATGGAGAATGGCAGGGTCTACTGGTTTTATAACAAACGTAGAACCATTTGGCTGTTGAAGCTGCATATATGACTGATAAAAATAACCTAATGTGCCCTGACCGGTTTGGCTCAGTGGACAGAACGTCGGCCTGCGGACCTAAAGATCCCAGGTTCGATTCCGTCAAGGGCATGTACCTTGGTTGCGGGCACATCCCCAGTTGGGGGTGTGCAGGAGGCGGCTGATCGATGTTTCTCTCTCATTGATGTTTCTAACTCTCTATCCTTCCTCTCCCTTCCTCTCTGTAAAAAAATCAATAAAATATTTTTAAAAATAATCTAATGAAAAAACCTTGAGTAGCTAATGAAAGGTGATATTTTAAATTTTTATAAAAATTACTAGTGAGGCTGAAATATTTTGGTGTGTACAGTTCTTACTATTGACTCCAATTTTCCTGTCATCTGTCAACACAAACCTTGAGAGCTAGAGACCAATGGTCGGTTGGTCCTTTCAGAGTTTGAGGGTCTGGGAATCTGTTGTCAGACTGTTTTCCCTGAGGCTTTCCTTTGTTTCCATAAGTATCCTGCACTTCCTGTAGATCAGGTTTCTGCAAACGGTGGAAAACCTCTGTCTCAGTGATGTTGGCCTTCTTCCTCAGGTTGTCCGCACCAACCAGTGTGCAGGAGAATTCGTCATTACCTTCCCTCGTGCTTACCACAGTGGCTTCAACCAAGGCTACAATTTTGCTGAGGCTGTCAACTTTTGCACCGCTGACTGGGTGAGTCCAGAGTGTGGTAGGCTGGAAGGGAGAAGCAGGAGGAGGGTTATGGGGAAGCTGAGGCACCATGGGTCTCCACATTTGGCCAAACTCAACTTTGAACCTGTCCACAGTTGCCAGCTGGGCGCCAGTGCATTGAGCACTACCGCCGGCTCCGTAGATACTGTGTCTTCTCCCATGAGGAGCTCATATGCAAGATGGCTGCCTGCCCAGAGAAGCTGGACCTGAACCTGGCAGCAGCTGTGCATAAGGAGATGTTCATCATGGTTCAGGAGGAGCGGCGTCTACGAAAGGCTCTGCTGGAAAAAGTGAGTAGTGGGGAGAGTGCCCTGGATCAGACACCCTAGCATGGCAGAGTCGGGGGAAGAAAGGGTGGCCCCAAGAAGTAACTGTAGCTTCTATTCTCAGGGAGTAGTAAAAAGAGCTAGATGCATCTGGATGGGGAACTACATCCCATTCTCTGCTCTACCATTTACCAACAACCATGAGCAAGTTAATTTACTTCACTGAATGTCAGAATCCCTGTCTGAGAAATGAGGATTATAATAGTGTTTATCTTTTTGGTTTGTTTTTATTTTTTATTTTTGTAATCGGGCATTTTCCCGCCAAATCGCGTCGTAACGCGGGGCTTTTTTGACATTTTCTCGCCAAAATTAGACTTTCCGTAAAATATTCATATCTTTCGATCTATTTGATATTTTTCTATGAAACCTTCAGTGTTTTAGTTTAAAAAGAGGTCTCTATTTATTTACTTTGCAAAATATGTGTTATTGTATTTTTTATGTACACAAAATTACTACATTCTAGGTAAACATAAAAAAACACTCTTTCACAAAATAATTTTATTTATACAAAATTACAATATTTTTTCGAAATTTTCAACAGATCTTATAAAAAAAACTATAACCTAATAGTGCTTCACTGTGTGGTAGCGTTCGAAACACTTTCCTTTGTGCAGGGGGACATTACAAAACTTGCACGTGTACCGCGTTTCACTGCGTAGTTTATGAGCGGCACACACACGACAACGACGTAAAACATCTTTATTTTTGCCGGTTCCAACTAGAAGTTCCAATGTATGTTTCCTCATGTCCATTGACAGTCTCCCTGGTGGGTCCGATTTTACTCGTTTCCCGCAAAAAATGTGTTAATACATGAAGAAAATGGTTGAAATATGGAACACTTCTTAGGAAATGCCATTTTACATTCAGATGGTTTAGTAGCTCACACTAAGGTAAAAATCACCAAGTAGAGGGCAGTCCTCCTTGAATAGATTTCTCATAAGCATGTGTCAGTTGTGAGTGTAGTTCAGCTGCCTTCTTAAAGCACCACACTTGCCTAGTTGAATTGTTTTTTTTGCCATTGAGTTGTATATTTGTATCTTTGTATATTTTGAATATTAACCCTTTATCAAATTTGCAAATATTTTCTCTCATTCCATATGTTGGTTTTTCATTTTGTTGATTATTTTTTGCTGTGCAGAAGCTTTCTAGTTTGGTTTAGTCCCACTTATTTTTGCTTTTTATTTGTGCTTTTGGTGTCATGCAAAAAAAGTGTTGCCAAGACCAATGTCAGGGAGATGTTTTTCTTATGTTTTCTTCTAGGAGTTTTATGGTTTCAGGTTTTCTGTTTATGTCTTTAATCTATTTCAAGTTACTTTTTATGAGTGGTGTAAGATAGGGTCCAGTTTCATTCTTTTGCATGTGATTATCTATTTTTCCCAGCACCGTTTATTGAAGAGATTATCCTTTCCCCATTGAATAATCTGGGCTCCCTTGTCAAAAATATTAGTTGACAATATATATGTAGGGGTTTATTTCAGGGTTCTCAATTCTGTTTCATTGGTTTATGTGTCTGTTTTTATACCAGTACCATGCTGTTTTGATTACTATAGCCTTGTAGTATAATTTGAAATTAGGAACTGTGTTACCTCCAGCTTTGTTCTTTCACAAGATTGCTTTGGCTATTTGGCTCTTATATGGTTCCACTTATTCTAACTGTTAAGATACTTTTCTAAGTTCTTAGTTGCTTTATCTTTGTTAATCCTCATAACAACCCAATGAGACTGATACCATTATCTCCATTTTATAAGACCTACAGAGGTTTAAATAATTTATTCAAGATCATACAGCTAATAAGTAGAATTTGTAATATGCACTGGACATCATATTTTATGTAAAGATTAGGTGTTAAAGAAATAAAAGATAAAAACTGTTAAGAATCCAAATAGCCCTTTAAAATCACTGAAATTGTCCATAATGGTAGCATTGTATTATCTTTCAATTCCTCCCACAAAGCCAGCTTGTCCTCCATTTTTTGGAATGGATTGCTTTTTCTTCATCTGAGCAACAGACGAAGTCATTGCTTATTAGGTTTTGGGGGGAAAATTGTATCTTTAAACAGTAGAGACGGGCACAGGTTTTATTTCTGGAAGTTATGTATGTGCACGCAGTGAGGCCTGTCTGCTAAGCAGCCAGCACAGTGCCTGGAACACAGTGGGCGCTGAGTGGCTAGAAGCCAGCCTCGTTCCCCAGTGCATGGCTTTTCTCCTGCCTACTCCCACACCTTGCCACCTCTCTGATGCCTTGGTTACCACTTTCCTTATGTTCTTCCACCCAAAAGGCCCTTGTAGCTTATGCCAATCATACCTAATTTTTCTGCTCAGCCCACACTGATCTTCCCCTTGGCTGTCTGATTCTCCTCCCAACTGTGAGAGTCTGGACTTCACAGAGGCAGGGTGCTCCTTGAAGTCTGAGCTCCCTCCAGCTCTCAGCATAGCTTGGTTTCTAACACGGGGCTCAGTGGTGGCTGAGATGTGGGCCCTGTTCTGGTTCCATATAATAAGCGTGGGTCAAACTGCCCCCAGGGCATCACTGAAGCTGAGCGAGAGGCTTTCGAGCTGCTCCCGGATGATGAGCGCCAGTGCATCAAGTGTAAGACCACGTGCTTCCTATCAGCCCTGGCCTGCTACGACTGCCCAGACGGCCTTGTCTGCCTTTCCCACATCAATGACCTCTGCAAGTGCTCCAGTAGCCGGCAGTACCTGCGGTGAGCAGGGGGGCCTACCTGGAGGAAGTGGGCCGAGGAGGGAGATACAGAGCGGGGCGAGAGCTGCTCTTCTCTGCCCTCTTCCTCCAGGTATCGCTACACCTTGGATGAGCTCCCTGCCATGCTACATAAGCTGAAGGTTCGGGCTGAGTCCTTTGACACCTGGGCCAACAAAGTGCGAGTGGCCCTGGAGGTGGAGGATGGGCGGAAGCGCAGTGAGTGATGGGGGGGTCGGAGGGACTCCACAGGCAAGTTCTACTCCCTTTTCTTCTGTGCCCCCACCCTCTTGCTCTGCCTTTACTCAATGCTGCCTACTCCTTGCTGCTCTCATTCTCTCTCCAGGCCTTGAAGAGCTGAGAGCACTGGAGTCTGAGGCCCGTGAGCGGAGGTTCCCGAACAGTGAGCTGCTGCAACGACTAAAAAACTGCCTGAGTGAGGCAGAGGCTTGTGTGTCCCGGGCACTGGGCCTGGTCAGCGGCCAGGAACCTGGGTATGGCATCACAAGGTGTTGGGCACACGTGACACCTAGGAAAAGTGCTGCGAGGGATGAACTCTGAGTGCCACTGGGCAGGCGACAGCAGTAGGAAGCTGACAAGTTCAAGGTGGTCTGGGAGGTGATGGGGGAGGGCAGAGGGACCAGGCAATTAGAATGGAGAAGAGTATCTCGGTCCTAAGAAAGCTAGAAATGTTCCTTTATTTCAATACCTGGGGGAGATCTCAGACAAGCTGAGGGAATGTGTGGGCAGGGAGGACTGGTGGAAGGTTTAGGGGCCTTGAAGCATAAACCTGGCAGCTCACAGTAGAGGATGGATTGAAAAGTCCAGCTTCTGTGACCATCAATGAATTTCTAAGCCCCCCCTTCCCAAATATATCCTGTATTCCTCTCTTATCGTTGTTAATCCTCATAACAACCTAGTGAGGATAGTACCATTATCTCCATTTTAGAAGGTAAGGAAACAAGTGTTCTCATCATATGAATGCACTTGAATCTGAGAACTCTCCCTCCCCCCTGGGGAAGCTGAAGCGTGAGAGATCACGGTGGGAAGTTGTGAGGAAAAGTGTTAGGTCTCAGCACAAACGTGGAAGGAGGGGACTTGAAACCCCACGTGTGAAACCTCACAGTCCCCACAGGGTAGCTGATGTACAGATGACCCTGGCCGAGCTCCGGGCCTTTCTGGACCAGATGAGCAACCTGCCATGCGCCATGCACCAGATTGGGGATGTTAAGGTAAGTAGAAGTCTTGGAGTGCCCCTCAGTGCTCATGTGGGTTGGGGGACCTGGGCAGCAGGCCACGCTTGGCTCCCTTAAAAAGCATCAATATTTAGGCAAGACATGTGAGAAAATAGTGGGAAGTAGGAGGGCCAAAGCTCTTGTGGCTGCCTCTTAGACCTGGGATGTGAGGGACAGGTGGCAAAGGCATGAGTACAGGATGCAAAGTCAAGGGAAGGTTTCCTGGTGGAGGTAAAAGAGGAAAAGGAGGAAGTATGAGGGTGTTTGTGAGCCTGGGGAGCTGAGTCAAGTTCAGGAAGGTAGAGAGTGGGGTGGAGAAGGCCATGGGCACTGGTGTGAGTGGAGGGGCTTGTAAGAGAGCCAAGCATAGCAGAGTGAGGAGGGTGTCCTGGTGCTGTACCTCAGACCCCTCTGGGGACTTAAACAAGCAGAGACTCCTCACCAGCCCCTATTACAAATCTTGGGGTGGGTCCCAGGAATCTGCATTTTTAACAAATCCCTGAGGTTATTCAAATAGGCAGTGTGTGTTAGGGACCAATGTCTCGGGGCACGGTGAGGGAGAGGAGCCCAGCCCGTGCTAGGTTGTCTTCCCAGTACTGAAGGGTGAGAAGGTAGGTGGGCGGGGCATCTGGTGGTGGGACCTGGAAGCGAGCCCAGCTGAAGGGTGTGTTCTCCATCTGTGTCCTGGTAGGGTGTTCTGGAACAGGTGGAGGCCTACCAGGCTGAGGCCCGCGAGGCCCTGGCCTCACTGCCCTCCAGCCCAGGGCTCCTGCAGTCCTTACTGGAGAGAGGGCGGCAGCTGGGGGTGGAGGTGCCCGAGGCCCGGCAGCTCCAGCGGCAGGTGGAACAGGCGCGGTGGCTGGATGAAGTGAAACGCACGTTGGCCCCCTCAGCCCGAAGGGGCACCCTGGCTGTCATGCGAGGACTGCTGATGGCGGGTGCCAGTGTAGCCCCTAGCCCTGCTGTGGATAAGGCCCGGGCCGAGCTCCAGGAGCTGCTGACCATCGCCGAACGCTGGGAGGAGAAGGCCCACCTCTGCCTGGAGGCCAGGTGAGTTTCTGGTGCTGGGACCAGCCTCCACTCCTCTCTGCCCTTCCCCAACCTTTGGAGTTAGTAGAGAAGCTGAAGATGATTTCTGTGGGTGGCCTTGGGTACCAGGCTCCTGTGTTGGTGTATTAACTCCTTCCCTTTTTCGTTCCCTGTCTTACCTTTAAAAAAAAAGAAAGAAAAGAAAAACTCTATATACACATAGAGGCAGAAAGTCTTTGTGGGGAAGCAGAGGTGGACAGTCCGCGTGTATGGAGGACTCCCTCTGCAGGCTTATGGTGCACCCACATTGGTAGAAAAACATCACACACAGGGCAACCTGACTAAGGGCAGCCCAAAGTTGTGTGTGTAGGCACTGCCAACAGTGACTGGCAGCCACCCGTGAGGCACAATACATGCAAGTAGGCCCACGTGGCAGCCTCCGGGGCTCACGCCGCTGTATCTGGTGGTTAGGCTGGGTTTCTGGTCAGACAGACCACCCCAGATTGAGGCTCTTTTTTCCCTACCTTCAGGCAGAAGCATCCACCAGCCACACTCGAGGCCATAATCCACGAGGCAGAAAACATCCCTGTTCACCTGCCCAACATCCAGGCTCTCAAGGAGGCTCTTGCTAAGGCCCGGGCCTGGATTGCTGATGTGGATGAGATCCAAGTGAGGACCCTGTCGCCTCCCTCTCCCTCCACCCCAGACCTTCAAGCCAACCAGGAGAGATGCCATATATTGGGTTGTGGGTGGGGTTGGCTTGGCTAGAGAGAGGAACAGCCGCCACATTGTGAAGAGGCAAAATGTGCTTAGTGAGCAGCCTGAGGAGGGGTTGCGACACTGGCCTGAGAGAAGAGAGGAGACTGATGAGGGTGAGAATGGTGGGGGCAGGGTGGCAGAAGAGGCAAAGCGCAATAAAAGAACTGGTGGGCCTGGGGGCGGACTAGATATGTGGGGGGCTGAGCCACTGGCTATAGGAGTTCGAGGGAGAGCCACCTGGGTGTGCTTGTCTTAGGACGAGCCCTGTTTTATGCTGCCTCTACACTGCGAAGTCCACTCCATCTTCCCAGCATCAGTAGATGTTGGCACGTTGAGTTGAGCTTTGTCTTGCCCCTGTCCCAGAACGGTGACCACTACCCCTGCTTGGATGATTTGGAGGGCCTGGTGGCCGTGGGCCGGGACCTACCCGTGGGGTTGGAGGAGCTGAGGCAGCTGGAGCTGCAGGTGCTGACGGCACACTCCTGGCGGGAGAAGGCTTCAAAGACCTTCCTCAAGAAGAATTCCTGCTACACGCTGCTGGAGGTGAGGCGGGACCTGACCCCAGCCTCCCCACCTCTGGCCTGGCTGGCATGAGAAGAATATGGGGGTTTGGGGGTTCTGGGGAGGGTTAGGGGGAGCAGGGGAAGCCCATCATGCCCCCTCTGCCTACCTCAGGTGCTCTGCCCATGTGCAGACGCCGGCTCGGACAGCACCAAGCGCAGCCGGTGGATGGAGAAAGAGCTGGGGTTGTACAAGTCTGACACAGAGCTGCTGGGGCTGTCTGCGCAGGACCTCAGGGACCCAGGCTCTGTGGTAAGGAGCTTGGGCCGGATGGGGAGAGCTGAGTGGCCACGGGCAGACCACCTGCACCCTGGGCCTAGTTCTCCCAGTTGGGGGTGGGGTGTTTATGGCATCAGATAAGGGGGGATCGGGGCTGGGCTGCTCACCTGCTCTTCCCCATCCTGGGCATGGCATGGCAGATCGTGGCCTTCAAGGAGGGGGAACAGAAGGAGAAGGAGGGCATCCTGCAGCTGCGACGCACCAACTCTGCCAAGCCCAGTCCCCTGGCATCATCGACCACGGCCGCCTCTGCAAACTCCATCTGTGTGTGTGGGCAGGTGCCAGCCGGGGCGGGAGCTCTGCGGTGTGACTTGTGTCAGGACTGGTTCCACGGGCGATGTGTGTCGGTACCCCGCCTCCTCAACTCCCTGAGGCCCAGTCCCCCCTCGTCCCCACTGCTGGCCTGGTGGGAGTGGGACACCAAATTCTTATGTCCGCTGTGTATGCGCTCTCGGCGGCCGCGCCTGGAGACCATTCTGGCCCTGCTGGTAGCCCTACAGAGACTGCCCGTGCGGCTGCCTGAGGGCGAGGCCTTGCAGTGCCTCACAGAGAGGGCCATCAGCTGGCAAGGCCGTGCCAGGCAGGCTCTGGCCTCTGAGGACATTGCTGCTCTGTTGGGACGGCTGACTGAACTGCGCCAGCGGCTACAGGCTGAACCCAGGCCCGAGGAGCCCCCTACCCTCCCTTCAGCCCCTGCTTCTGACCCTCTCAGAGAAGGCAGTGGCAAGGATATGCCTAAGGTGAGCTGCCCAGCCCAGCTGTTGTCCCCAAATTCCTTTTTCTAGTCTGCACTCCTATGTAGGCTCCAGCCCTGTGACCTTCCACCTCCCTTGGCCCACCCACCATGCCCCATGTTATATTCTGTCCAGATTCCTGGACTGTCCCCTGCTGGCTGCCTGTGTCTGCCTTTCCACTCCAGGAAGGGGGAGTCCCAAGTGTCGGGTTGTGGGGAAGAACAGAGCCTGGTTCTTCAGCTACCATTCCCCACTCTTGCTCTCCCTGCCAGGCCCAGGGGTTGGAGAATGGAGACAGCATGACCAGTCCTGAGAAGGTAGCCCCGGGGGAAGGCTCAGGTAAGAGAGGTAGGTGTAGATGCGGACAGGCTGTGTACTTCACGTCAACAGACTTGACCCACGTGGTCCTGGGCTCTGTCATGGTGGTGGGGAGGCAATCAGGGGCATCCTCTAACCCAGCCTGTCTCCACAACGCCCCCAGACCTGGAGCTGCTGTCCTCGCTGTTGCCACAGTTGACTGGCCCCGTGTTGGAGCTGCCTGAGGCAACCAGGGCCCCCCTGGAGGAGCTCATGTTGGAGGGGGACCTGCTTGAGGTGACCTTGGATGAGAACCATAGCATCTGGCAGCTGCTGCAGGCTGGGCAGCCTCCAGACCTGGAGCGGATCCGCACACTTCTGGAGGTGAGGAAGGGACTGTGGGCAGGGCCAGGAGGTCAGGCCAAGCAGCCAGGGAGCCCAGGCCTGACCACTGGCCCACACCTTTTTCTGCCCATCTGTGATCACAGCTGGAGAAGGCAGAGCGCCATGGCAGCCGGGGCCGGGGCCGGGCGTTGGAGAGGCGGCGGCGGCGGAAGTTGGATCGGGGTGGGGAGGTTGATGACCCAGCCCGAGAGGAGCTAGAGCCAAAGAGGGTCCGGAGCTCAGGGCCAGAGGCCGAGGAGGCCCAGGAGGAGGAGGAGTTGGAGGAGGAGACGGGGAATGAGGGTCCTCCCCAAACCCTGCCCACCACTGGCAGTCCCAGCACCCAAGAGAACCAGAATGGCTTGGAGCCAGCCCTAGGGGCCAGTTCAGGCCCCTCAGCCCCTTTCTCCACTCTGACTCCACGGCTGCCTGCACCCTGCCCACAGCAGCCGCCTCAGCAACAGTCGTGACAGTGGCTGAGCCTGGCACAGACCCCGACAGAGACAGACCCCCCTTGGCCTCAAGGATCCTCTTTCTGACCATCAAGCCTGCTTCTTGGGAGGTGGGCGAGTAGGGGGGATGGCCACCCCCCAACCCAGCCCACCCCTGAGCCCCTTGACTTTTATATTCTGACTCCAAGGTATTGTTCAGACCTCAGCTCCTGGGGGCCGGCCCCTGGAGTCCCCCTCCCTGGTAGCCTCTAACCAGCATTCCCAGACACCTGAGGCAGATGGACAGATGGACGGGCAGGGGGACCGGGGGTGGCTGAGGCTGGGCCAGCACCATTCCAGAGACAAGGCCAGTGCATATGCAAACTGGGGGACTCTCCTCTCCCTCACCCCAGTTCCAGCCCTGGCCAGGCCAGGCTACACTAACCTCCCCTCCCCCTCACTCTCCCCTTGCCCTTCCTCACTTTCTTCTCGCCTTCTTCCCCCTTCTCCTCCCTTCTCCTGACTGATCCCCCCAGGAGGAGGAAACCACATAGCTGTGCTCACAGTGTCTTTTAAATGATTCGGTCAGGGAGCTAGCAGGGCTCCTTGCAATCTGAAGAAAGCTTTTGGTGCTTGTCCTCACAGCCACCGGACCTTCCCTCCCCATCCCGCCCCATCTCCTTTCCTCCTCCTGGGTTCCTGTTGTAATAAAACAAGATTGTTGGTGTGTAATTAATTTGTTCAAAAGAAAACAAAAAGCAAAACAAGAAACTTGGTTCCAGCTGAAGCCTATTTTAATTTTATTTTATTATTTTCCTCTTGTTAGAAATAAAACCCTTAGCAATGTTTTTTGGAAACATGTTTCTGAAGTGCATTTCTCTTTGAAGGGGAGAACAGTAAGTCCTCCATCGCCCATCAGTGGAGCAGCTGCCTGGCTGGCTGCTGGGCTCTGGAACCGAGTTCCACCAGGTTCTCCTTACCTGGAGGGAGGACATCCTGAGTCTCCCCACATCCCTAAGCCAGTTTCCCCATCTCCCCGCAGATGGCCCTGCACCTCTTGCTTAACTCCTGCTGTTACCTGTCTTCAAGCCCCAGAGTGATTTTTTGGCTTTATTGAGGTCTCATTTACACACCCTAAAATGTACCTGCTTTAAATGTACAATTCAGTAGATCAGAGGGATGTTTCTAAACGCAGATCTGATCATGTCACTCTACTGCTTAAAACTGTCCGTGATGCTTCATTGCCTTGAAGACCAAGATTATATAATCTCATTCTTTCTGGAATGCTTCTTGGCCAATCCATACGCCAGTCAGGGATCCTGCCCTGATTTTTCTCTGCCCTCAAGGGTTCTTTCTGCCCCTTGAATGGGACTATAGCTCAGATGTGTGGTCATTTGCAACCTGAATGCACTTTTGAAAAACAGCTTTATTGTAATGTAATTTACATACTGTGCAGTTCACCCACTTAAACTATACAGTTCAGTGGCTTACATTCCAGTTGTGCAACCATCATCGCAAGAGATTTTAGAATTGTTTCATTCTAAAAAGGAATTCCACACTCCTTGGGCATCCATCCCTCCCCTGGTTTCCCATTCCTAGGCCACCAATAATCTCTATGGATTTGCCTATTTTGAACATTTTATATAAACGGAATCATACAATATGTGATCCTTTGTGACTGTTCTTTCACTCAGCATATCGAGCCGAATTCACTTTTAAATGTAGATATTGGTGACGTCCTTATTTTGGGCAGATGTTTTCCTCTTCTGGGCCCCAAGGTGAAGGTGGTGGACTGGATTAGGGATCATCACAGGAGGGTGTTTACATGTTTATGTGGGACTTTGCATGCGTATTCTGGCAAGAAGACTAGCCAACTTGCATCCCATTTATAAAAGGGTCCTTTTCCCTCCAAAGGCAACAACCACTCTGGTCCTGAGTGTTCTGTTCACTCTGCCCATGAAGGTACAGAAGAGGAAGCCAGAGCAATGGGGCTGCTTCAGTGGGACACCCCACAAGCTTCCTGTCAGGCCTGCTTCCACAAGGGCTGTTCCTCCTTGGGGGCTGGGGGCTGCACCAAGGGCTTAAAGGCTGAAGATTGATGCCTACCTAGCCCAAGAGGCCAGCACACTGCCACTCTGACCTTTCTCGTGGGAATACTCGGGTTCTCTCTGCTCCACTTCACCTGTTGATAGGAACATGGTGGTGAAAGCCCACCTCTTCTGGCAGCTTTGGTTAATGGGAGGGTTAGGGTCAGCGCTGCCTTCATTTTGTAATTGGGAGGCCCTGGGCCGGACAAGTACGGGAGGCAGGGACCCTTGGACAATTCTGTCCTGGACCCAGTTTGACCCCAGTCCCCAATTCAGGGGAAAAGGCTGCCCACCTATATGGGATTGACCCTGACAAGAGGGTTGGAGAAGATGACTTCAGAAGAGACAGGCATGACAGCTGAGACAGGGACAAGAAGTGGCCTAACGGGAGGAAGAGGGTGCCTACAACCTGTAGCAGTTACCATGCTGGAGCACTGCTGGGTATGGACCCAGCCCTCAGCAGTTTCCAGCCTTTTCCATCTTACCACTGCCCTTGCCTCAGCATATGCACCCCATTAGCTCTGCAGGAGAGGCCCTAGCCCTCATTGTGCAAGACCCAGATCAAATGTGACCCCTTCCAGCCCTGGCCATTGGGCTCCATTGGTTGGAGCATCATCCTGTACACCAGTCAGGGCGCATATAGGAGGCAACCAATTGATGCTTCTCACACCAATGTTCTCTCTTAAATAATAAAACTGTAACCCACTTCTCGAGAGCTTTCTCTGGTTGCAGATCTGTTCCTCTTTCCCAGACACTCCCCGAGTGACTCCTGGGGTAGGGGTGGCGGGCAGCAGAGTGGGAAGTGAGGAGAAAGGACCGGGAAGCAGAGGGTATCTTCAGTCACTTTCTACCATAGACATCACCTTGCTGCTATGTCCTTCCAAGTTGCACACACCCCCAGGATAGCTCCTGAATCTGCAGGTGACAAAGGGATGGGAAGAAACATCACTTCTAACAACTAACCCCAACGCCTTCTCTCAAGCCCAACCAACCCCTTCCTTCCCCCTCCCTAGTGCCTCCACTGTGTCTTGTGGCATCTGAAACACTCTAGGATTAACAGGTCTGTCCCTTCCATCCCCAAGCTCCCCATAGTGGGAGCTGCTGTGAGTTCCAGGGAAAGCAAGGCCTGGGCCTGCGTCCTCTGTCCCCACTTCCAGTCAGGCCTGCAGAATCTGGGCTAAGAAGGGGCAGACCAGAGCAGTTGGAACCCCACACTATGCATGTGTACTCTGTTGCATAAAGCTCATTGGTAAGGGTGCTACCCCATGGGAGTGGGGTATAGGATCTGAGCTCCATGGTCACTGGGGTCCTGAAGGGGAGATAATGACCATGCTTCCCGGAAGTCCTGAAATTGTGATTGAAGAGGGGTTGCAAGGCAGGGAGACAGGGTCCCTGCTCCCGGGACACTCTGATTTCAGGAAAGGGAAGGGAGCAGCCCTTTGTGAAGCCCTCCTGGGTGCCAAGTTCCACGTGAGATACTTGATGAAGTTCCTATCAGACATGCAGGAAACAGACTCCTCGAAAAGCAGGCCTGGCCCAGGGAGATCAACCTGGCAGAGCTGGGATTCCCACCAAGTCTCTGTGAACCTACTGCCTGTGCTGCATGACAGAAGGGGTCCAAGGTAATCATCCTGTGCGCCCCCCCCCCCCCGAAATCCTTCACATTGGGGCTTAGTGCTGCTTTCTGCTGCGGCAGATGGCAACTCTGGTGCTATCGCCAAATTGGCCTTGGTAGGCAAAAGTCCATATTGTGCATAACCTCCATGATGGCCTATACTCCTTATGTACTGCTGTGTAACAGATTACTCCAAAACCTTAGTGGCACAAAACAATGAGTATCCCACAGATCCTGTAGGTCACAAATCTGGGCACAGCGTAACTGGGTTTCTATTTCAGGGTTTCTCACATTCGGTAATCAAGGTGTCGGCTGTACTGCAGTCGTGTATTTCAAGGCTGGGGAAGGATCTGCTTCCAAGCTTACCTGGCTCTCACAGAATTCAGTTCCTTGTGGGTTGTTGGATGGAGAACCTCAGTTTCTGTCTAGATGTTGGTGGGAGGTCACCCTCAGTTTCATTATAAAGTGGACCTTTCCATAAGGCACCTAATAATATGGCTGCTTGCTTCATCAGGCCAATCAAGTGAGGAGAGAGGAGAAGAGGGAAAGGGAGAAGTTAATTGTGATTGTGCATCAGCAAGGTGGAACTCACAGTTTTTATAACCCAATCACTGAAGTGAGAGCCAATCACTTTGCTTTTTACCCTAACTCTAACCCACATGCTAAATCTAAGCCCTAACCCAAATTCTAACCTCTAACCCTAACCCTAACCCTAAACCTAAGCTCTAACCCTAAACTTAATTCTAAGCCTAACCTCTAATCCTAACCCTAACCTTAATGCTAAGTATAAAGTCTAACCCTAATCCTAACCTCTAAACCTAACTCTAAGCTCTAACCCTAACCCTAATCCTAAACCCTAACCATAACCCTAAACCCTAACCCAAATTCTAACCTCTAACCCTAACCCTAAACCTACCCTAGCCCTAATCCTAACCCTAAACCCTAATACTAACCCTAACCCTACCCTAACCCTAACCCTACCCTAACTCTAATCCTAACCCTAACCCTAACCTCTAACCCTAACCCTAAGCTCTAACCATAACCCTAACCCAAAGCTTTAACCATAACCCTAACTCTAAGGTCTAACCCTAAACCTAAATCTAAACTATAACCCTAACCCTAAGCCCTAACCCAAAGCTCTAACCTCTAACTTTATTTATTTTTTTAAAATATTTTATTGATCTTTTACAGAGAGGAAGGGAGAGGGACAGAGAGTTAGAAACATCAATGGGAGAGAAACATCGATCAGCTGCCTCTTGCACACCCCCTATTGAGGATGTGCCCGCAAGCAAGGTACATGCCTTTGACCAGAATCGAACCTGGGACCTTTCAGTCCCCAGGCCGACGCTCTATCCACTGAGCCAAACCGGTTAGGGCCCTAAACTCTAACTTTAACCCTAACCCTAAGCTCTAACCCTAACCTTAATGCTAAGCCTAAACTCTAAACCTAATCCTAACTGCTAACCCTAATCCTAACCTTAAACTCTAACCCTAACCCTAACTCTAAGCTCTAACTCTAACACTAACCCTAACCTCTAACCCTAGCCCTAGGCCTAAACTTAACCTTTTTAGGCCCGGCATGGCTGGCCTGCCCCCACCCACCCTACCCCCCTGGTCACCTATGAGTTGTTCTCTGGGCCAGGCAATGTTTCCCCACAGCACAAGAAACAGGAAAGTAGAAACATGCTTGTTCCACAAAGAAGTGCTGTGTGAGGAAGCACGGAGTGACGGGGGGAGGGGAGGGCCAAAACCCACAGGGACCTCACCTGAGCAGTCATTCTGGATGGCCCAGTCCCCTCTTCCCACTCCAGCCCCGCCACAGCCCCACGGACCCCACTGGTCCAGGACAGCAAATCAATTGCTTTGACATCCCATCACTTTTGCAATATTCTACTCATTAGAAGCAAGTCACCAGGTCCAGAGCACACTCAAGGGGAGGGGATTACACATGGCTGTGAATATCAGGAGGAGAGGATCATGGGGGGGCAACTTGAAAACTGACTACTATAGTTTATTCTCTGACCCCAATGATTCCTTCCACATGCAAAATACATTCACTCCTTCCCAAGGTCTGTAAAAGTCTCATTCTATTTCAGCGTTGCCTCAAAGTCCAGAATCTCAGGGGTGAACAAGTTTCCTTGGGTGTATTCCTTAAGTATGGCTCCTTAAGTACTATTTTTCTCCATCCGTAGATCTATGAAACTTAGACAAATTATCTGTCCCCAACACACCCAACATACAATGATGAAACAGGCACAGGATAGCTGCTATAGGCATTCCAGTTTAAAAGGGGGGAAATGGGAGACACAAAGGGGTCGCTGATCTATAGCAATTCTGAAATCCAATTTGGCAAATGATGTTCCTTGATTAGGTTTCAAAGCTGGGGATAATTCTCCAAAGCTCTTGGCTCTGCTTTCTGGGCTCTTGGTTCCACCCTTGGTATCCTCCTTTCTTTTTTTAAAAAAATGTATTTTTAGTAGAGGCCTCGTGCATGAAATTCATGCACTCGGGGGGTGGGGGGTCCCTCAGCCTGGCCTGTGCCCTCTCACAGTCCAGGAGCCTTGCAATTGATTGCCTCAAAGAGGTAAGCCTCACTCACCCTACTGGGGTTCCACGATCAATCACCCAACCTGCCGCAGCCTGCCAGTCAGTGGCCTGGGCCTCCCTCTGTGGGACAATCAATCATGGAGCCCTTTCCCTCTGATCAATCACCCCACAGAGGGTGGCCTGGGCCTCCCTCTTTGAGGTAATCACAAAGCCTCCCCCCCCCCATGACCGATTGATCGTTCCACAGGCCAGTGGTCTGGGCCTCCCTCTGTGGGGCAATCGTGGGGCAATGGCAGGGCCCCCGGATCAATCACATCACACCTGCCTTGGCTGGACTGGCACTAGTGCGTGTCATAGTGTGGTTGTCTGGACAGTCATTCTGCTGTTCAGCCATTCAGTCAATTTGCATATTATGCTTTTATTATTATAGACTAGAAGCCCAGCACATGAAATCGTGCAGCCCTGCCCATCTGCGACAGTCTTTGGTTGTTAGGCGTTAGGGCCACAGGCCTTTTATAATATAGATTGATTTTAGGGAGGAAGAGAGAGGGAAAGAGAGATAGAAACATTAATAAGAGAGAAACATTGATAGGCTGCGTCCTGCATGCTCCCTAATGGGAATCAAACCCAAAACTTGGGCATGTGCCCCTGACCAGAATTGAACCTGGGACCCTTCAGTCCACAGGTCAACGCTCTATCCACTGAGCCAAACCGGCTAGGGCCCTTCCTTTCTTTTTCATGAAAAGTAGCACATGTTTGCAGCTGAATAATTTTCCCAGTCTGCTTCCTGCCAGTACAAAACTTGGGGGTCCAATGTACTGTTTCTGTAAACAGCTGCCACTGAACAATTATTCCATAGAGGGGCCTGGTGTTTCTGTCCTTTTGGCAGGTTGGACATTCAGCAGTGGCTACAGCCAGATTGGCGTTGGTGAAAGTCCATATTGTGGAGCCCATGCATACTACGCCTACTACCATGACCATTTTGTTCAGGAGTTTGTTGAGTAAGGAAAAAGGTATCAGAGATAGAAGTTGACTGACATCAACAGAACGGGACATTTGTCCATCTGATGGAGATCCTCCTTCACAGTGGATTCTCTCTAGTGCTCCATGTATGTGGGATGTGAATATCCTCACACTCTGTGCCCATTCCAAGTGGGATACCCATATGCCTCTCCCTGAGACCTTATCAACAATATTTAAACCCAGTTCTTTTTAAGTCATTGACAATCTAGCCAAATCATTGGCAACTGCACGAATCAGTGGAGATCTATGCCTCTCTCTTTGCGACAGGCCAATCTTTCTGCTGGGAGAATTTCCTTTCAGGATTAATCCTAAGTGGGGCTGTAACACCACAGCTAGCTACTACCAGCTGATGGCAGCATATCATGCAGAAGCATCTGTAAACCAAACTTAAATATTGGATCCCTTAGTCATCTGGTCACAGGGAAAGCCCCAGGAGGCCTGAGTGAGAAAAGGATGGCAGTGCAGCTGGTGGGTGTACAATCCACCTGCTCAGGCAATGTACTCGTGTCTTCTAGACCTGCTGGTGTAAACCTATTCTAATTGGTAATGAAGTGCTGCTGCACAGAGACAACCTCATGGCTTGATGTGATCGTTTAACACACAGCTCACTTTTGGTGTCCTATGCTCAGGCATTCATTCACAAATCAGATCTGCTTTTCCATTTTTATTTTTCTCTTCTTCTGAGATTCCTACTATCATGATGTTGCTACTTCTAATTTTACCCTCCATTTCTTTTAAAAATATTTTGTATCTCTTTATACTTTCCTGTTGATCTTTCCACACACTAATTTGTTGTTCAGCTGTAGCCCTCGTAACCTCTATGCCATCTATACAATGTGTGCTCCAATAATGTGTCCAGGAACTAGGGAAATCACCACAGGATGGGACTTAGGATTTCCTGGGCCCCATATGAGAAGGACTCAGGCAGATACTTAAGTGGATCACAATGACAGTCTAGGTCACCAGAGATTAACACAGAACCATTATCCAATCTCTTTTTAAATTAAATTAAATTAAATTTTTTGTTAATCCTCACCCATGGATATTTTTCCGCTGATTTTTAGAGGGAGTGGAAGAGAGGGGGAGAGATACAGAGAAAGAAGCCTCGATTTGAGAGACACATCGATTGGTTGCCTCCCACACATGCCCTGACCTGGGCTAGGGATTGAACCTACAACCGAGGTATGTACTCTTGACTGGAATCGAACCCAGGATCCTTCAGTCTGCAGGCCAACACTCTATCCACTTAGCAAAACCAGTTAGGGCTCCAATCTCTTTTAAAACATCTAGATATTTCCCTATCCCCAGGGCACAAATATGCTGGCTGCAGGTCCCTGTGGGAAAAGCAAGGGGGGAGACTTTACCACACACACTCTTAAAAAGTGTAGCAAGGTCCTTCTTCAAATGGACCATCCCCTTCATTCAGGGGCTCTACTCCATGAACTGGGAGAGAGGCTAGGACTCTACATTTTTAGGTCTAGATTAGGAATCCACTTGCTAGACTAATTTTTTTGTTGTTATATAAATCAAATAGGACCTTATTAGACTGTTCATCTATTTTAGAATTAGAGAAACCATGTTAATTAGCAACCACTACAGATCCCCATAAGTCAAATTATTCTGATTACTCCAATGGCTTTGATGTCCATTATAGGAATGAAACCCAACATTTGTCTTTGGGCATGACCCTCACATCCCCATTGAAATCAGGGACCCATTATCATGATTACTCACTGTGACACTGACTTACAGGAAAAAAACACTTGCCCAGACTGTGTTTCTCAGTGGTTGAGCATTGACTCATGCACCAAGAGATCACCTGTTGACTCCCAGTCAAGGCACATGCCTGGGTTTCGGGCTCGATTCCCAGTGGGGGCCAGGCAGGAGGCAGACAACCAATGTGTCTCTGTCATTGACGTTTCTATCTCTCTCTCTTTCCTCTTCTTATCTTTCAAAAAATCAATAAAAACAAATTAAAGAACACAAAACAACACTGCAATGCTTTTTAAGAATGCTGATGCTCACTCATGTTAGTTAAGGTCAAGTTAGCTTCTGAGACAAAAAAAACAACAACACAACTCTGTACTTTAAGGCAATAAAAGTTTACTTCTTGCTCCTGTAATATTCCAAAAGAGATTAATAGTTGGGTTTCCTCCTCTAAGGTGCCTGGGTACCTTCTGTCTAGAAGGTCTGCCATCTTCAAAATGTGATTACTCTAAAACTCTTAGAAGAAAACATAGTGGTAAGTCTTCAATGACCTTGGATTTGGCAAGAGATACTTAAGTATGACACCAAAAGCATAAGCAACAAAAGAAAAATAGATAAATTGGACTTAATCAAAATTAAAAACTTTGTGTACATTATCAAGAGAGTAAAAAAACCCACAGAATGGAAAAAAATATTGCAAATCATATATCTAATAAGGGTTTACAATCCAGAATATATATATAAAAAAACTACAACTCAACGACAAAAAGACTAACAACCCAATTTAAAAAATGGGCAAAATATTTGAAAAGACATTTCTCTAAAGAAAGTATAAAAATGACCAACAAGCAAATGAAAAATTGCTCAACATCATTAGTTATTAGAAAAATAAAAATCAAAACCACAATGAAATACCACTTCACACCACTAGATGGCAATAACAACACAAACAACACTGAAAAGGATGTGGAGAAATTGGAACCTTTGCACATTGATGATGGGAATGTAAAATGGTGCACCCACTGTGTAAACATTTCAGCAGTTTCCCAAAAAGTTAAATAGAGAACTACCATATGAATCAGCAATTCCACTCCTAGGTATATACCCAAGAGAATTGAAAACAAGTACTCAAACAGATACTTGTACAGCAATGTTCATTGCAGCATTATCTACAATAGCCAAAAGGTGGAAACAACTCGTGTTTATCAATAGATGAATAAACAAAATATGGTATATACATATACTGAAATATTCATCCATGAAAAGGAATAAAGTTCAATCACATGTTACAACATGGACAAACCTTGAAAACATTATTTTAAATTAAATAATCCAGACACAAAAAGACAAATACTATATGATCCCACTTATATGAAATATCTAGAATAGGCAAGTTCATGTATATAGAAAGTAGCTTAAAAGTTACCAGGAGCTGGGGGAGGAGGTTATATACATGTCTGATCACTGGGTTACACACCTGTAACTAGTATATTGTACATCAACTGTAATTGAAAAATAAAAATTAAAAAATCTGTGATGGCAAAGAATTGGAAGCAATCTGGGTGGCTATCCTTGGTGAGTAGATAAGAAAAATGAGAAGCTTTCACCCTGTAGAGTGCTATGAGGTAGTTGAGGTTGATGGAAGATCTACACATAGCCTCTTGAATATATCTTACAATATGGTGCTGCCATTATTCATTATAGCCAAAAAGTGGGAACAGCACAAATGTCCAAAACTGATGGATGGGTAAATAAAAGGTGGTAAATCCATACAATGGACTATTATCTATACTAATAAAAGGGTAATATGCTAATTAGACTGGACATCTTCCAGACATCCTTCTGGATGTCTTTCCAGACAAAGACACAGTGGTGGGGGCTGAAGCAGAGGCAGTTAGGGGAGATCAGGCCAGCAGGGGAGAGCAGTTAGGAGCAACCAGGCCAGCATAGGAGAATGGTTAGGGGTGACCAGGCTGGCAGGCAGAGGCAGTCAGGGACAATCAGGCCAGCAGACAGAGAGGTTAGGGGTGATCAGGCAGGCAAGCAGGTGAGTGGTTAGGAGCCAGCGGTCCTGGATTGCAAGAGGGATCCCAGATTGGAGAGGATGCAGGCTGGGTTGAGGGACCCACCCACCCCCTGTGCAAGAATTTCATGCACTGAGCCTCTAGTTTAGCAATAAAGGGGGTGAAGTACTGACCCATGCTATAACATTAATGAAACTTGAAAACATTATGCTAAATGAGAGAAGCCAGACACAAAAGACCACATATTGTATGATTCCATTTATATGACTGTCCAGAATAGGCAAACCTACAGAGAGAGAAAGTAGATTAGTGGATGCCTAGGAAGGCAGTGGGGGGTGAGGGGGAGATTGGAGGGAAATGGAGAGTGACTGCTAATGGGTACAGGTTTCCTTTTTAGGGTGATGGAAATATTTTATTTTTATTTTAAAATATTTTTTATTGATTTTAAAAAGAGAGAAAAGGAGGAGAGAGAGATAGATATATTGATAGACTGCCTCCTGTACGCTCCCTACTGGGGATTGAGCCCACAACCCCACTGCATGTACCCTGACCAGAAATCAAACTGGTGACCTCTTGTATATGGGATGACACTTAATCCACTGAACTATACCGCTGGGCAGGGTGATGAAAATATTTTAAACTTGTGATAATGGTTGAATAATCTGTGAATATGCTAAAAGACACTGAATTGTACATTTTAAATGGGTGACTTGTGGGATATATGAATTGTATTTCAATAAAGCTGTTATATATATTACTAGGGGCCCGGTGCACAAAAATTTGTGCACTCGGGGGGTGGAAGTCCCTCAGCCCGGCCTGTGCCTTCTTGCAGTCTGGGACACCTCGGGGGAGATGTCCACCTGCTGGCATGCCTGGCCAGCCTGGGTGAGAGGCTAAGAGCCATTTTCAGGCTGCCCACAGCCCCTTCAGGGTTCGTGCACTGGGGGGTGGGAAGGCTGGAGTGTGCAGGCCTGGATGTTTTCCATCGGAGGGCCCACGACTGCACACGCCTAGTGGGTCCCCCCCGCTGAGGGGACACACCTGGCACAGAGTTGGGTGGCAAAGCCAGGGGCGGACGCTGGTGCAGGATCCCTCGGTGGGGCCCTGCTGCTGAGCAAACACACCCGGGGTGGAGCTGGGCAGTGAACTGGCTTCGGATTCTCCGCACTGTGCA
Source organism: Murina feae (assembly GCA_004026665.1). Classification (NCBI taxonomy): domain Eukaryota; kingdom Metazoa; phylum Chordata; class Mammalia; order Chiroptera; family Vespertilionidae; genus Murina; species Murina feae. The sequence continues at coordinate 14,988 of PVJC01004012.1, read as the reverse complement.
GCAGACGCTCCCGCACCCCCTGTGGAGGCCCCTGGGGGGTGGATGAAGGTAGCGGACTCTGGACGGGTGCTCCCGCACGCCCCCAAGGAGGCCCCTGGGGCAGAGCCAGGCAGCAGACCCAGGACAGGCGTTCCTGGACACCCCCCGGAGGCCCCCAGGGCAGAGCCAGACAGTGGACCCAGGACGGCTGCTCCTGCACACCCTGCAGAGACCCCGTGCTCCTGCATGCCCCGAGGAGGCCCCCAGGGGGTGGAGCCAGGCAGTGAACCCGGGACAGGCGCTCCTGGAAGCCCTGAGGAGGCCCCAGGCCAGACCCCTCCTCCCACTGAGCTGACACACCTGGCACAGCTATGCCAGGCGGCCGTAGAGGCTCGCAGTGCAGAGCCGCCCTGCCAGCCTCCATCTTGGCTGGGTTAATTTGCATACAGCCACTCTGATTGGCTGGTGGGCGTGGCTGTGAGCAGAGGCTCAGCCAGCCTAGGCAGGCAGTTGCAACAGAAGACTTTGGCTCTTGGCCTCCATCTTGGCTGGGTTAATTTGCATACAGCCGCTCTGATTGGCTGGTGGGCATGGCTGTGAGCAGAGGCTCAGCCAGGCTAGGCAGGCAGTTGCAACAGAAGACTTTGGCTGTTGGCCTTTATCTTGGCTGGGTTAATTTGCATACAGCCGCTCTGATTGGCTGGTGGTAATGGTCAAATTTGCATGTTTCTCTTTTATTATATTAGACTAGGGGCCCAGTGCACAAATTAGTGCACCTTGAAAGTAACTGTGGGTCTGAGAGGCTGCGGAAGGCACAGGGGTGTGTCTTGGTCCATCCTCCATGACCCTACCTGGCCCCTCCCAATGCCCATCCCTCCCGGGCCCCCCCTCCCACCCCGTCCCTGTCTGCTGGCAGCCCCGCTCATGCTGCCATTCCCATGTGCTGTCGGCACTGGCCCCACTAGCACCTGCTGACAGTGTGGAGCAATTGGGGCCGGCACTGTCAGCAGGTTTGAGCAGAGGCCACTGCCCCGATCACCCCTCAAGAGCAAGGTGAGGTGGAGAAGCCCTCAGGGGCAATCAGGGCCAGCAGCCGCTGCTCACACCTGCTGATGGCACCAAGTGATCAGGACCAGTGCTGGGCACTGGCAGGGGGTGCAAGTGGTGGCTCTGGTGCTGGCTGTGAGTGCGAATGGGGCCGGTGCTAGCAGCAGGTGCTAGTGCCAGGTGGGACCAAGGTGCCCTGGAGCAAAGAATTTTCAGTAACCACCAGAGACTCATCCCAATGACAGCGACAGTGACCGGTGCCCCGCCTTGGTCTGCTGCCCCTGCTCACCTGCTCTACCATCCAGCTGTGGCCAACACCCACCATGCTCCACACACACCCCCTGATGGTCAGTGCACGTAATAGCGACTGATTGTTCAGTTGTTCATTTGTTCGGTTGTTCAGGTTGTTCTGCCATTCGGTCTATTTGCTTATTAGCCTTTTATTATATAGGATGTATGTATATCTCAATAAAGCTGATATACATATAAACATATTGCTGATATATAAAACATCACCAGTTGTCTATCTAAACATGTTGCTGCCTCTTTAGAGAAACATTTGATTCCAGGGATGAGACCAGAGCGTTAGAAAAGGCTTAAAAATGAGAGACACATGTCAAAAGCACACAGGAGCCAACTTAGAGGATCCCCCAATGGCCAAATCTGGGACAACTTGAGCAACAAAATAAGTAATGGATGTAATAAATTATAACCCATAAAATGAAATAAGAATTTATGAACACATACAGATATAAACAAATGAATGAATGAATGAATGAATGAGGGAGAATTTAAAGTCTTCATTACAGTCAAAGTCTAACTAATAAAGTCTAATAAATGTAGAAGAAATGGTGGAATCAGAAAATCACTATTTGGCAAACACCCACAGTAATAATTGTGTGAAGCATGAATCATCAGTGGGTACTAAAATTAGTGGGTAAAAGCTTGATGAAAAACAGAATGTTTGCTTAGATACTTTGACTATCTCCTCACAATTCAGTTCATCACAAAAGTAAAAATAGAACTTGACAGTGGCAATACCACCTAACTAAGTGATGAGGATTAACATCATCATCATCAATAAGACATATAGACATCATATAACCTATTATGATGGACTGAGAAGGATACATTGCACTACTTCTGTGGTTTTCTTACCCAACATGCATAGCCTAAATGTAAACATGAAATAACATTGGAAAAACCCAACTGAGGGATATTCTACAAAATAACTGACCAGTCCTCTTCAAAAGTATCAAGGTCATGAAAGATGGAAGGACTAAGGAACTGAAACAGATGAGAAGATACTAAGGAGACATGACAACTAATTGTAACATGGGATTCTAGAACAGAAAAAGGACATTAGGGGGAAATCTGGTGAAATCTGAATAAATTTGAAGGTGAAATTTGAATAATTAATAATATTATATCAATGTTAATTTCTTAGTTTTGATAATTATAGTATGATTATGTATAACGGTAACATTTGGGGAAGCTGGGTGAAGGGTATATGAGAATTCTTTATATTAGTTTTGTAACTTTTTAAATTTTTGTTTCATTGCTTAAAATATTACAAAGAATAGAACATATATCTCCTTTTTTCCCTTTGACCTTCCCCTGGCCTTCCCTACCCCGCAGTGTCTTGTGTCCATTGGTTATGCTTATATGCATGCATACAAGTCCTTTGGTTGAAAATTGATTTCAGGGAGGAAGAGAGAGGGATAGAAACATCAATGTGAGAGAGAATCATTGATTGGCTGCCTCTTGCATGCCCCCTGCTTAGGATGGAGCCTGCAACCCAGGCATGTGCCCTTGACTCAAATCGAACCCGAAACCCTTCAGTCTGCAGGCCAGCCAAACCAGGTAGGGCATAGTTTTGTAACTTTTTATAAGTCTGAAATTACAAAACAAAAGGTTTTTTAAATTTAAAAAATTTTAAAAATTATAAGCACATATTGCTGTGTCACTCAAGTAGAAAAAATATACAAGGTAACACCCTTAGATACATTACAAAAATGTGCAGCCCTGACCGGTTTGGCTCAGTGGATGGAGCATCGGCCTGCGGACTGAAGGGTCCTGGGTTCGATTCTGGTCAGGGGCATGTACCTTGGCTGTGGGCACATCTCCAGTGGGAGGTGTGCAGGAGGCAGCTGATCGGCATTTCTCTCTCATCGATGTTTCTAACTTTCTATCCCTCTCCCTTCCTCTCTGTAAAAAATCAATAAAAATATATTTTAAAAAAATGTGCAAACAAAATGTTTTGCCAGAACACATACAAAGGTTATATCTTTTAAAATTAGCTTGATTCCCTGAGAATGGCAAATGAGAAAACAGGGAATCAACCAGTCAAGTCATCATATGAAGAAACCTAAATTGGACCCTAGAAGTTTTTTCTGGAGGAAGTGAGATTGGATTTGGACTTTGCAGGAGAGTGGAGGGACTTGGAGGAATTAAGGGTGATCTGAAGAGGTAATAATGGCAAAATGTGGGAGAGAGCTAGATAGGGCTTGGAGGTAGTGCCAAGAGCATGCCTTGGTCTAACCAGAAGGAACTGACTAGTCCAGAGGGTTGGGAGTTGAGGCTGGCTGTAGAGGGACTCAAGATGCCTTTGGGGCCAGTCTCCTCTCAGGCTATTCTATCCCCTCAACTACTGCCAGGGTGCACTATTGGGATTGAGCCCTTTCCTGCCCTTTACCTTGGGGGCCTAATTCTCTTCTAAGGACCTCCCTGACCCCTGGATGATGGCATCTGCTGTGTTGTCCCGTAATCAGCTCCAGACAGGAGGGTAGGTAGAAGGCCAGATCTTTCTTCTCAACTAGGCTTAGGGAGGGGCTGATGCTTCCATTACTCTCTTTTCCCCAACTGTAGTCAGCATCACCATGTGGGCTGTCCTGCTGTGTGACTGGTATGGTCACCTGGTCAACCTTTAGTTTGGCCTGGGACAGCCCTGGTAGACTACACACAACCTACCACTGCAGATGAAAACCTGATTCCAAGGGGAGCAGAAAGGAGCCCAGAAGGAGTGGGCACATTGAGGGTATTCAGCGGAGAGGAGCTACCTACCCAGGAGCTGCTGAACTGCCTGGGTGCAAATTCTGCCTCCATTAATTGCCCACTCTGTAGTTTTTGGCAAGTTACTTAATCTCTTATAGTCTCAATTCCTGAATCTTTATATTGAAGGATAATAGAATAATAGTACTTACCACAGATTTTTATTATGATAATTAGATTAGATTAGATAGGGTCTGGCATAAATTAAGCTCTTAATAAACATCAGCTACCATTATTATTATTACACTAGAAGCCCGGTGCATGAATTTGTGCACCAGTGGGGTCCCTTAGCCTGGCCTGCAGCATCGAGCTGAAATCGGCTCTCCGACATCCCCTGAGGGGTCCCAGATCACAAGAGGGTGAAGGCCCGGCTGAGGGACCCCACTGGTGCACGATGGGGGGAGGGGGAGAGAGACGTGGGAGGTTGGCCAGCCAGGAAGGGACAACGGGAGGGCTCCAGGGAGTGTCCAGCCCATCTTGCTCAGTTCAGATCAGCCAGACCCCAGCAGCAAGCTAACTTACCGGTCAGAGCACTGGCCCCCTGGTGGTCAGTGCACATCATAGCGACTGGCCAACCAGTTGACTGCCCCCTGGTAGTCAGTGCACATCATTATAGTGAGCAGTTCAGTGGCTTTAGCATATCATTAGCACATTATGCTTTGATTGAATGGCCAACCGGTTGACTGGACACTTAGCATATTAGGCTTTTATTATATAGGACTAGAGGCCCGGTGGGGTCCCTCAGCCTGGCCTGCAGGGATCGGGCCAAAACTGGCTCTCTGATATCTCCTGAGGGGTCTCAGAGTGCAAGAGGGCGGTTGGTTCATGGGTGACACATCCCAGAATCAGGCTCCCTCCTCTCTGGTTCCGAGTGTGTCCCCAAGAACTGCAGCTGCCAAATCACCGCAGCTTGGCAGCTCCTGCATTGAGCATCTGCCCCTGGTGGTCATTGTGCATCATAGCTATGGGTTGGATGGTCAGAGGATCACTTAGGCTTTTATATATATAGATGTTCTCAGTCCTGGTTCTTGGGCTCCCAGAGCTGGAGCAAAACTACCTATAGCTCAGAGGAGATCAGTAGAGCCTGGCAGTGGCTCCGGCTCTGATTTAGAGGAGGTATGAGGGTACTGCAAGGGTGACAGAAACATAGCAAACCTTTAATTTGTATAACTAAATAAACTATTTTCACATTTGAATGACACACGTGAGCATCTTCTGTGAATGAACATTTTAGCTTAAAGATTGTATGCTGGAAATGGCTACATACATTTCCTGATTAATGATCTCTTCAAAATCTTGATTGTGGTTATTAAATTGCTTTTTTTCTCAAGTAGGTGGTGGTAAGAGCCATAATTTCTATTTCATTTTAAAATCATTTAAATCCAGTTGAATATTTTAAGTTTTTAGATGGCTATTCTTTTCCTCAGGTTATACATAGATGATACTCTAATCCTTTAATCCAAATTATACCACCAACATTATAGAGAAGACAAGCAACAGTGAAAACTGATCAAACCAAAGCCGGTCTTTGAAAAGACTAATAAGGGAGACAGACCTCTGACAAGAGTGATCAAGAAAAAAACAGAGAGAGAGGTATGGGAAGAGACTGGACAAAAATCTTACATCTATGGATGAAGACAGTGGTGGGGGTAAGGGCACCGGGTGGGGGGGGAACCAGGTGGAGGGGAGCTATGGGGGTTAAATAAAAGGAACATCTGTAATAATTTAAACAATAAAGAGTTAATTTTTTAAAAAAGAAAAAAAACAGAAAATTTAAAACCCAACATACAGAATGAAAAGGTAGTAATAACTGTAGACAAACTAATTTTTTTAAAAAAGAACAAGTGAATCTTTTTAAAAAACTTTTTTTAATGTTGACATTGTAGGTGTTTACCAATTTTCCACCCTTTGACCACTTCTACCCTCCACTGGCCTTCAACAAACTATTGTCTCTGTCTATGAGATATGCATACATGTTCTTTTTAAACCATAGAGGCAATTTCCAAGACACAGTACAACATGGGACTGTACTTCTTTTTGAGGTATGAGAATTTGGTCTTTTCCTCTTATAGGGATACCAGTTGAGTCTCCTGCTTTCTCTTTTTTTAAAAATTAAATTTATTGGGTGACATTGGTTAACAAGACTATATCAGTTTCAAGTGTGACTATGTCAGTTTCATATTATAATACACCATCTGTATATTGCACTTGTGCTTATCATCCAAAGTTTAGACTTTTTCTATCACCATATATGGACAGCAGAACACAGATGAAACTTTGGAGAAATGACCACTCAGAGGGGCCTTCAAAATCCTCCATCTGGGAAAACCTCCTGTAGCAACCATTTACTTGATTATAATATTCTTTGCAGTATTCATGTTGGTGCTGTACCGATTGATTTTGGACCAATCAGATTTAATAAGGTTCATCTTCTTTATCACATTCAACATTCTGGTGCAGAAGACAGAGGAAACTACTCCATGGTCACATCATTATCTTTGATAAGTAGAATGTATATGTTATTTACTTATTTATTCGTGCATCCCATTTTCTCGTTCTCCACTTCCATTTCCAACCCTCTCCCTCCATAGGCAGGTATTCTGGTGTATTGATCTTTGATTCTGTGTGTTCAGTCAGTTGTACATATTATTTGGTTTGAAAACTGTTTCTGTTAAAATTTTAAATGCACTGAACATATGTAACAGTTTCTAAAACTTGTACAGTTTAAGGAAGAATAATAAAATGCCCATCTACCTACCAACCATGCTAAGAACTAGAACGTTAAAGTATTTTAGAACCCTCCTGTTTCCCTTCACATACCTCTTCTCCTGCCCCAGAGGAAACCATTATTCTGACCTTGATGTGTTCTCTCTCTCTCTCTCTCTCTCTCTCTCTCTCTCTCTCTCTCTCTCTCTCTTTCTCTCTCTCGCTTTTCTTGAAAGTTTTGCTTCCTGTGTAAGTATCCCTAAACAATATACAGTTTTGTTTTGAAAACCTGAGTGGTGAGCACACACCCTGCTGGTTACTGAAGTTACTCCTAGGACCTAGGTGAAGCTGCCCAGGAGATGAGGAGCTGAACAGAACCTCTCAGTCATTGTCTGGCTTCAGCTTCCCGAAGGGTTTATATGAGCCCCTTCTGGGGAAATCAGTGGGTGAGGTCACGTGGGAGTCCAGGGAACTAAACACGTGGCTCCCCTCAGTCAGTGCAGCAGCGGGGTAGTTGTGTGGACCAGAATGAGTTGTCTGGTAACAATATGGGTTGACGGAGTGGGCCCATCTATCTTCTTCTAATCTTCCCATAATCCCCTTTACCCCCTAAAAGTAGGTGACAGCAGATTACTTCTGTGGGGTGGGATGCCTGTCCGCTCCAGAGCTGGGCTGCTGCTGTGCTTAGAGGGAGGGCTTCTAGGAGCTTTGGCAGCACGTGGTCAAGGTTAGCTAAGTACAGGTACTGTGAGGCAGGCTCACCTGGGCATTCTGTCCTCAGGTTAACAGACGACAGGTGGTGGTGTTTTCTCCTTAGTGAAGAGCAGATACTAAAGGATGAATGTCATGGAGTGGGTGACCTAAGACAAGGGAATATACACTTTATTTTTTCTTTCACCCTTTCTTGTTTATTCCGTATTATCCACACTCCCATCCCTCCCCAAGCCCTGCCATATAGGTATGTCTTTGAATGGGTTTATTCCACAAATATTTATTGAGCATCTACTAAATATTACTATGCACTGTTCTTGGCACTGGGGATACAACAGTGAACAAAACAAAAGACCCTGCTTTGTGGAGCTTACAGTCTATTGGGGAGAGACAGACACTAATCACAATAAATAAATATGAAATATTTCAGGTGGTGATCAGTGTTTTGTAGAAAAACATAAGATAAGGGGATAGACAGTGCTGGTGAATGAGACCAATTTAGATATGCTGGTCAGGGAATGCTTCTCTAAGGAGGTGACATTTGAGAATACTGGATGTGGGTGGGCAAGTCATCAGATTATCTGGGTAGAAGAGTGTTCCAGGCAGTGAAAACAAGTACAAAGCTGATGAAAAGGGCGGGTACTTGTCAGTTTGAGTAATAGCAAGTAGGCCAGTGTGTCTGAAGAAGAGTGAGTGATGGAGAGAATGACAGGAAATGAGGGGTTGAGGTCCAGAATGTGTAGAGACTTTTGGGCCATGGTGAGGGCTATGGCTTTTATTCTGAGGAGCTGGGAGCCATGGGAGAGTTTTGAGCAGAGGAGGGACATCATCTGATAGGGATTTTAAAAAGAATTTCAGGTAAGAATTAGTAATAGGTATTATAACACTAGGCAAAGAAAAAAAAACCAGACAACTACTAGGAAAACAAAAAGGTATACAACAAAGGATATATAATCAAAGCATACTATGTGGTTTAGATATGAACAATTATTTACAATGTCATACTTATGCAAACAGTGATTATTGAACAAAAATTGTATAAAATCTTTAAAGAAACAGGAGACGCAACCACAAAGATGAGCAAGGAACAAGAGATTATTAGGGTTGAATTAGAAAGTGAAATATATGGAGCTTATACAAATGAAAAATGCAATTGTTGAAACAAAAAACTCAGTGGACAGATTAAACAACAGATCAGATATAGCTGAAGAGTTAACTGGTAAAAATCTGGAGAAATTGCCCAAAATAAAGTGCAGGAAGACAAGGAGAAAGAAAACATAAAAAAGATGTTGAGATATGGAAGATATAATGAAGAGGTGAAAAATATGACTAACTGGATTCTGAGAAAGAAAATATATAAATAATGGGAGAGGGCAACATTTGAAGAAATAATGGCTGAGAATTTTTGAGAAATTATGAAAAAATAAATCCAGAGGCATAAAGCAAGTGCATTTCTAAAGTAGAATAAATGAAAAAGAAATACATGCCTAAACATCTTAGAATGATACTGAAGAGTATCTCCGAGAGAGAGAGAGAGAGAGAGAGAGAGAGAGAGAGAGAGAGAGAAGCCAGAATATAAGAAATCAAAAACACCTACAAAAACAGCAATTAGACTGGTAGCAGACTTCTAAATACCTATAATACTGTCTTTTAAGATGAGGATAAAATTACATTTACATATAACGAAGACTGGGACAATTTAACACCAAGAGACCTGTACTAAAAGAGCATCTAAATACTGTATTCATAATGAAGGAAAATGACCCCAGAATGATGGTCTGAGATGCAAGAATGTATGCATGTGAATCCAAACACTATGCATATAAAATAATACTAATGATGATGTAGAATTTATGAGGTTAGAAAAAAGGAATAAACTCAACACAATAATATGTGGTCAAGAAAGAAATGCCTACAGTTGAAGGTTCCTGTGTTCTTAAAGAGGGAGGTTAAAATGCTGTTTAACTTTAGACCTTATAAATTAAACATGCATGGTAAAATGTCAAGGATAACCACAAAAAGAATAGAAAAAATGTAAATTCCAAATAGTAGGGAGGAAAATATTGAATAAGAAAGCAAACACTATAAATCTTAAAGCTAAAAAAGCAAGCAAAAAAAAAAAGAAAGAAAAAATTAAGCATAGAAAAGATGTTGGTAGGAAATAGAAATAAAAAAGTATGATGGTAGAAACAAGTCCAAATATATCATAGTAAATGTAAACAGATTAAACTTGCCCATTAAAAAACAGAGATTACCAGATTACCTTTTTTTTTAAAAAGGCCCAAGTATATGCCATTCCCAAGAGGTATAATTAAAATGTAAGAGCATGAAAATGTTGTGAAGTAAAAGGTTGAAAAATTATATGCCACATAAATCCTAACAAGAAGAAAAGTTTGTGTTGTTATATTACTATAAGGTAAAATAGACTTCAAAGAAAAATGAATTATCAAGAATAGAGAGGGTCATTACATATTTATCAGGAATATGTAACAATTCTTAATTTGAATATTCCTAATAAAATATTCTCAAAATATATAAAATTTTAAAAAAGAACTACAAGGAGAAATAGACAAATCCACCATCATATTTGAATATTAATACACCTCTTACAATTACTGCTATATAGTGACACCAAAAAATCAGTATAGAGATAGAAAATTTGAACAATACAACAAGCTTGATAATAGACATATGGAGAATTCTGTAATCAACAATTAGAGAACATACATTCTTATAAAGCACATAGGAAACATTCAAAAATACTGATCACGTACTAAGCCATAATCAAGTCTCAATAAATTTCAGAATTGTTATCACACAGACAACATCCTCTGACCATAATGCAAGTAAGATAGATTTCAATAACAAAGAGATAAAATTAAAAATCACCAAACATTGAAAAATTTAAAAACACACTTCTATATAATCACAGGTCAAAGAAGTAACCATGATGAAAATGTTAAAGTACTTGGAACCGAACAATAATGAAATAGGACATGTCTGAACTTATAGAAAAGCAGTATTTAGAGGGCAATTTATATCCTGAAATGCACAAATCAAAAAACAAGGAAGGCTGAAGATTAATGAGCTTAGTATCCAATATAAGAAATTAGAAAAAGAACAACAGAATAAATCCAAAAAATGTGGAAGGAAGGAGATCAAAAAAGATAAGAGCAGAAATTAAAGAAATAGAAAACAAAGACATAATAGAGAGAAGCAACAAAGCCAAAAGTTGGTTCTTTGAAAAGACTAATAAAATAGACAAACCTCTGGAGAGATTGATCATGAAAAAAAGTGAGAAGGCACAAATAACCAATAACAGCAATGAAAAAGGAGACATAACTACAGATTATATACAGCAGAGAATCAAAAATAAGAGAAGTTGATGCCAATAAATTTGGGAACACAGACAAAATAGACCAATTCCTAGAAAACTTTAACTTACCAAAACTGACACAAGAAGAAAAATAAATCCCGAACAGTCCTCTATTAAAGGAATTGTAGTAGCAGTTAAAATTCTTTCTACCAAAAATAAATGAATGAATGAATGAATGAATAAATAAACAAAAAAAATAGAAGGCAGAATTTTCTAGTTGATATGTAGATTACAGGTAAGTAAAGAGATACTGATTCCCTCAGCCCTAAAGGTGTCCATGTAGAACCTAAGACAGTGGAGACCCTAGGAAGGCTGCCTCTTTATATGGGCAGCCTCCTATGGAGATGCTTAGAGGGTGACCCTTAGTAAAATGTAGTCTAACAAATCCCTCTCCCGTACCTGCAGGTGATGAGCATGAGTGAGTAACATCCAGCACTCAGTTACTGCTCTGTGTGTTAAGCAGGGCCGAGTTCAATCACATGGACAGCCTCTTCAGTAGACAGTTTCTGTAGTCTTCTGCTCACTGAGGACAAGGGACCTGTGGAGCTGCTGGAGGATTCTGTGTTCCAGTTGCCAAGAAACACCATACACAGCCAAGCTGTGACTAGTTGGGGTGGGGTTGGGTGCAGGAAGGCCAAGCAGGGGCTTCTAGAGAGTGTAGCTCCTGGTAGAAGCCCTGAAACTCTGTCTTCACGAATATCAGATACTTTTATTCATTTGCAGCTGATGAGCCCTTTTAATGGTGTCCAAGCTAGCTGCGGGGCTAACAATGATGGATGTTCTGCAAATAAGAGCTTCATCATTATTTTGAAATAATTTATATGAAAGAGTTCAATTGTTTTGAAATCTAATCACATTATCACAAGAAATTTTAACAATATATTAATCAATAAACCAAAAAGAAAAGCTGTCAGATACGATTTCAGTTGTTAAACATTTCTGAAGTCTTTAAAAATTGGTTTAAATACTTTATTAGCTACTTGTACATAAATTTTTCTTGATTGTGACTACTGAAAATTTGAAAGAACACATCATTAAAAAGTCTTGATCAGAATTTGGGTGTATCCATTTCAAGCATAAAACCTAATATACAAATAAACATGTTATGCAAGCAGTTTTCAAATTTAAAAATCTGAAAAGACTCCCAGACAAGGCACATACCTGGGTTGTGGGTTCAATCCCGTGTGGGGGGTGACCAATCAATGTTTCTCTAGAACATCAATGTTTTTTTTCTTTCTCTCTTTCCCTTCCTTTCTCTAAAAATGTCCTCAGGCGAGATTAAAAAATAAATAAGTAATTAAAACAAGAACTTAAAAAAAGTTGGCAGAGAACTCAGGGTCCACATACAGGGTGGGGCAAAAGTAGGTTTAGAATTTTAATTACACAAAAGTTTATCTGTGTATTATTACATTATTTTCCATATGAACAACTGTGACCTGCTCTTGCCACACCCTGTAATACAGGGAATACAGAATTCACAAGTAAAGGGCAACAAGAAAAATAACAACAACAACCACACATGCACAACCCAGAACAACAACAAACTTTGACGGTGGAAAAGTCTGATACCAGAGTTGTTAGAATGTCTAAAATGACCAGTTTTTTACAAACAAAAAAACAACAACTGTGAGACATGCAAAGAAACAGTAAATTATGTTACATATACAGGGAAAACTGCAGCCAAAAGAACATGTCCCCAAGGGGGCTAATATTTGGGACTTAATAGACAAAGACGTTAAATTAGCTATTATAAACATTTTCAAAGAACTAAAGGAAACCATATCTATAGAATTAAAGGAAAGTATGAGAACAATGTCATAAAATAGAGAATATCAATAGAAATAAAAATCATATAAAAGAATCAAACAGAAAACCTGGAGTAAAAAGTATAACAACTGAAATGAGGGGTTGAACAACAGATATGAGCTGGCAGAAGAGAAAGGTGAAGTTGATGATAGGTAAATAGAGATTATCCATTATGAAAAGCAGAAAGAAAAAAGAATGAAGAGAAAGAAACAAAGTCTCACAGACCTGTAAGACTACATCAGTGTACTAACATAAGTATAACAGGAATCTCAGAAGGACAAGAGTAAGACATAGGGGCCAAAATATCACAAAATTTGATGTAAAATATTAGTCTATACATTCAACAACCTCAAGTAGAATAAACTCAAAGAGATCCATACCTAGATACATAGTGAAACTGGTCAAAATCAAAGACAAAAAGAAAATCTCAAATGCAGCAACAGGAAAATGACTTATTGCATATAAGGGATCCTCAATAACATTAGTAGCTGATTTCTCATCAGAAACCAGAGGACAGAAGACTGTGTCACAGCATCTTCAAAATGTTCAAAGAAAAAGACTGTCAAAGGAGAATTCCACATCTAACTAAATTGTCCTTCAAAGATGAAAGAGAACTTAAGATAAACCAAACTGAAAGAATTTGTTGCTAGCTTCAGGCTGAAATTAGAGGACACTAAATGGTAACTTGAAGGTACCTACATGGGTATGAAAAAAATAATTTTTGTAACACTTTATTTTCCTATCTGTTATAAAAGATTGCATAAAGCAATAATAATATAATTTGGTGATGGGTTTATCCTATATAATCCTATATAATAAAAGGCTAATATGCAAATTGACCTAATGGAGGAATGACCAGTCGATATGAAGCGCACTGACCACCAGAGGGCAGATGCTCAATGCAGGAGCTGCCCCTTGGTGGTCAGTGTGCTCCTACAGGGGAAACATTGCTCAGCCAGAAGCTGGGCTCATGGCTGATGAGCACAGTGGCAATGGCGGGAGCCTCTCCTGCCTCCACGGCAGCACTAAGGAGCAGGGAGCCAAGCAGTAAGGAACAGCGAGCAGATGGATGGTAAGGGGCAAGGGTCCCGGACTGTAAGAGAGATGTCCAACTGCCAGCTTAGGCCCACTCCCCTAGAGAGCAGGCCTAAACCATCAGTCAGACATTCCCCAAGGGCTCTGGACTGTGAGAGGACTGGGCTGAGGGACCCTCCTCAAGTGCATGAATTTCGTGCACCGGGCCTCTAGTAATATACAAAGAAGTAATTTGCATGATAATACTATAAAGGAGGGGAGAGGAAACAGATATACTGGAGCAAAGGTTTTTACACACTATTGAAAGTAAGTTAGAATTAATCTAAAATAGAATGTCTCAAATTAAGATGTTAATTGTAATCCCCAGAGTATTAAGAAATTAACTCAAAAAATATATAGTTGATAAGGGAATTAAAAAGTTAAAGTAGAAAATATCTACTTACTTCAAAAGAAGAGAGGAATTAAAGAATAATGGAACAGAAAAGACATAAGACATACACAAAGCCAATATCAATCCTTCACAAACTATCCAAAAAACAGAGAAAACACTTCCCAATTCATTTTATGCAGCCAGTATTACACTAACACCAAAACCAAAGACATCACAAGAAAACTACAGACCAATATCCCTTATGAATATACAGTAGATGTAAAAATCCTCAGGAAAATACTAGCAAACCAAGTTCAGCAACATAGAAAAGGTATTATATAACATGATGAATTAGGATCTATTTCAGAAATGCAAAGTTAGCTTATCATCTGAAAAGTAATCAATGTAATACACCATATTAATAGAATAAAGCATAAACTCTACACGATCATCTTAACAGATGCAGAAAAGGCATATGGCAAAGCCCATTCATGGCAAAAGCACTCAGAGAACTAGGAGTAGAAAGGAACTTCTTCAACTTGGTAAAAGGTAAAACCCACAACTAATATCATACTTATAGAGAAAGACTCAATACCTTACCCCTAAGATCAGGAACGAGGTAAGAATACTTGCTGTCATTACTTCCAGTCAGCACTGTACTGGAAAGCCTAGCCAGGGCAATTAGTCAAGAAAAAAAAAGCATCCACATTCTGGCCAGGTAGCTCAGTTGGTTATAGCATCATCCAGATAGGCCAAGGTTGCAGGTTTAATCCCCAGTCAGGGCACATGCAAGAATCAACCAATGAATGCATAAATAAGTGGAGCAACGAATCAATGTTTCTCTGCTTCTCTCTCTCTCTCTCTCTCTCTCTCTCTCTCTCTCTCTCTCTCTCTCCCTCTCCCCCTC
>PVJC01004011.1:0-66438 GCA_004026665.1 Murina feae | reverse complement strand
TTGCCTTGTCTGTTACTATGGGCAGGATGGTTGTGGGGGTGCCGAGTTTTCCTCTAACAGCGTTCCACTGTGGAGTCACCAGGGCCGTAGCAGACTCGAGACAGACAGTTACAGGGGCAGTGGCCGACCTCTTGATCCCTGGGGCTCACCTACTGTGCTGTGTTCTTGGACTCAGCAGTGCAGCCTCCCGACTGGCCCAGTGTGGCTGTGAAAGAGGCAGCAGCTTTGTTGCAGGGCTAGTACTATGGTGATGTTCGGGGGACCAGCTGAGGGCCAGCAATTTTGTCAGCAGCCAATTCCCTGCGTTAAATACTTTCCACTTCAAAGGGATTTAACATAGGAATTAGATGTTTATAATATGCTAATCTAGCATTCTCCCTGAGCCTGAAGCAGATGTAACGGGTGCAACAGCCAATCAGGAGCAGTGTGTAGTAGCCACAGAGGACTGTGTGTGGTTGGCTAAGGAAGGCCCCTCAAAATCCCATTGGAGACTTGGTGGGGGTTCTCACACTGCTGCCATTGCTGGAGACACCTAGCACGCAGCTCAGGACGCAGTTGCCTGTCCAGAGGTGTGTGAAGAAAAAGGTGGACAGGCACTAGGATCTAAAGGCAGACAGGATGAGGGGCTAAAATTGAGGGCGCTGCCTACAAAAGGAGGAAACCTGAAAGGCAGCCCCAAGAGCGGTGGGGTTCCAGCCTTCAGCCCCAGCTCCCTTGCCTGGCATCCAGCCCTCAAAGCACACAGGCCCCACCGCTCAAGGAGTCTGTGTTGAGGATTGGAATTAAGTGACATGGTGTTGGAGGTCCCCAGTGAAGTTTTGTTTTGTTTTGTTTTTTAATATATTTTATTGATTTTTTACAGAGAGGAAGGGAGAGGGATAGAGAGCTAGAAACATCGATAAGAGAGAAACATCGATCAGCTGCCTCCTGCACGCTCCCCACTGGGGATGTGCCCGCAACCAAGGTACATGCCCTTGACTGGAATCGAACCTGGGACCCTGTGTGTCTGAAGGCTGATGCTCCATCCACTGAGCCAAACCGGTCAGGGCCCAGTGAAATTTTTAGTAAGGCAAGGACAGATTTGTGTTTTGAAGGATCACCAAGACAGCACAGAAGATGGATTGGTTGTCCAATATCTTCCCCAATACCTTTAATGACAGGTAGCTCATGAGCTCTAGGGGCAGTTCACTGTTTTTTGGGCAACTTTGAGCCAAAGTCAGCTTTTTCGCATGCATGCACTTGCTGCTTGTGTGATCAGCGGGGCTGGCCAGAAGCCTGACCAGAGCAGGAAAGCGTGGGGTGGGGAAGAATGTAGGGTTGTCAGCTGGTCGTCAAGGGACAAGTCTGGCTCCTGGTTTCTTGTGGAGGTGGAGGTCGAATTGCAGTTCTTTAAGCTGAGGCCCATTCTTTCCTGTTAGTCACAGGCTCCACCATTCCACAATGCATTAAGGCAACCCGCTTTATTCACTTGCGTTATTAGTGTGGTTCTTGAACCCCTGCGTTTGTGACCCCAGTACTTGAGGAATATTTAGGACTGAGGATGTCAAGGGACCCCTGGATGTGTGTGACTCCCCGTGGCAGCGACTGGCTGGTCCGGCTCCAGGGAGTGGAAAAAACCCAGTTTCCTCTCAGGAGCGCTCCCTCCCCCCCTCCTTTCCCCCTCCATCACAAGGGCTAGAGGCGCTGGAGAGTGGCCAAAGTCCCTTTAATATCCCTGAATTGCGTTACAAGTAATACTGCTGGAGGTGAGGAAGGGTTGGAGGGGGGGGTGTCTGGGGCAGGAGACGGGAGGAGGAGAGAGGGGGGAGCGCCAAGCGCTCATACAAAATATGGCCAAAAGGCTTAGCATGCATGGAAAATTATTGCTGTCGGAAGTTCCTATTTACAGGGTCAGCACCCTCCGTAATTGCTTCTGTGAACCCTCTCCCGCTCCCATCCCCGCCGCCTCCCCTCCCTGGCAGGCCGGGGGTGGAGAAGCTATAGAGAAGTGCCTCTGCCCCCCGCCCCCCCTTGAGGCTAGGGGGAGAGGCGGAGGGCTGGAGGCTCCAGGACTGCTGTCCCCGAGGTGGTGCCTAGCGATGGGGCAGAGTGTGTGCTTGAAGCAGAGGGCCGGCCCGTGAGCGTGGAGGTGTGTGCTTCGATCCTCGCCCGGGCAAGCCGTAGAGCGGCGGGGGAGGTAGTGGCGGCCAACGGGGCAGTGGCAGCCCTGGCCCCTCTGCCCGGGAGAGTTGCATAGATGTGGCTGGGAGGGAGCGAAGCAGACCGAGGCCCCAGCGGGGTCCGGGGCTCAGTCGGTCCCTGGAACCTGGGGTCCCTCGAGAGGAGGAGTAAATAGGAAACAAATGAGGAGCCTCCTCTCTCCAGTCTCCTGGAGTGGGAGTGGAAGGCTCAGGAGGGTGGGGACCTGCCCCATGACCAGACCTCCTGACACCTCCCCTCCCACCCCCCAGTGAGGGTCAGCGCGATAATCCCCCCATTTTCGCGTCTCCCTCCCCAGCGAGTTTAGGCTCTGATGAGGGTGGGGCTGCTCCCTCACTCCCCAAGATGGGGTGAGGATGTGTGTGGGGGAGGGGGGGCGGGGGGGACAGCCCTCTATGGCCTTTGCTGTCCTCTCCCTGCCTGGCTCCCTGACCTCCCAGTCCAGCTGGGGAAGCCAGACCGTCCCTGGGTGAGGACAAGAGATTAAATAGAATAATAAATAGATAAATAAATAAATACATAAATAACTGGAGAGGCCCAGCCAGACAGGGGAAGAGCATTTGTGAGGTGCCCCAGACCTGCCCCCCAACAAATGAGGAGGGGTACCTGCCATCCTAGGGATGGGGAAAGTGCTCAGAGAATCTGGGGAAAGGGCAGCTGGAGTTTGGAAGCTCAGGGAGGGGCTGTACTGGGGTAAGAGAGGGGCTACTTGAGGGGGTGGGGCCTGAACTTCCCCTCAAGTCTGCCCCAGGTCAGGAGAATTCAGATGGTGAGAGATGCTGGAGGATGAGGGAGTCTGGAGACAGTAGGGGTGGGGTGGGGGCGTTGAGAAGGCCCAAGAGGGTGGATTCGTGATGGTAGTGTGTGAATGGCTGGCCTAAGGCCAGAATGTGGAGGGGAGCAGGACGGATACATGGAAACTCAGCAAAGAGGCCAGAGGAAGGGCCTGGGGTTTGAATGTGGTCTGGAGGCTGCAGGGCCCGCATCGCATCGCATGGCATTGAGAGTGTGGAAGGGAACCGAAGGCAGGCGGCAGGGGTGAGTCAAGGGTAGGTTTGGGCCTTAGGTTAGAGCCTCCAATAGAGGAATGGTCACAGGGGCTTTGCTGAGCAATGAGAGGAAAGATCTGAACGTCAGAAGAGGAAAGGTGCAGGGTCTGGGTGGGGGAAAATTCTGGCTCTGGGGCCCGGGAGAGGTGCGACCTGGTGCCTGAGTTGGGAGCCTTGAGGGCATGGACAGGGAGTCAGAGGCCCGAGTCTTCTTGGAAGCCAGAAAGGACTATGTGGGCCGGGATGCGTTGGGGGAAACAATGCCGGGAGTCAGTTATGCGTTTGGGGTTGGAGGGGTGGGGGTGTCCCACAAGAGTCGTGGGCAGGGAAACGCAACTGGGGGTTGGAGAGGGCGCGGGTGAGGGACCCGGGGCGTGCGGAGGGCGAGTTCCGGGCGCGGGCGGGAGGCGGGCGCTCAGCAGGCGGGGCCGGCGGGGGGCGGCGGCGGCGGCTCGGCGCCCTTGACGCAGGCGGCCTCGCAGTGCTTGTGGAGGTAGGACTTGAGCGCGAAGCTCTTGTCGCACTGGCGGCAGCGGTAGTGCTTGAAGGCCGAGTGCGTCTGCATGTGCGCGCGCAGGTTGGAGCGGTCGGCGAAGGCCTTGCCGCAGTGCGCGCAGCCGAACGGCTTCTCGCCCGTGTGCGAGCGCATGTGGCCCTGCAGCAGCCAGGGCCGCGAGAAGGCCTTGCCGCACACGCCGCACTTGTGGCGCAGGTTGTGCGTGAGCACGTGCATGGCGAGCGCGGGCATGGACACGTACGCCTTGCCGCACGTCGGGCACTTGCGCGCCTGCTGGCTGTCCAGGCTGCGGTGCGTCTGCTTGTGGCGGCTCAGGTTCGAGGACGTGGCGTACGTCTTGCCGCACTCGGCGCACGCGTGCCGGTGCCCGCCGCCCGCCGGCGCCCCCGCGCGCCCCCCCGCGCGCCCCCCGGCGCTCGCGGTGTCCCCCGGCCCCGCCGCGTCCCCGCCGGTCGCGCCCCGCCGCCGCCTCGAGCGCCCGTCGGAGATGAAGAAGGCGTCCATGGAGTAGCTGTCGGTCACGGCCGCCTCCCCGCGGAAGAAGCGCGCCGACAGGCTGGACTGCGGGCTCTCGGGGTCGCTGTACTCCTCCGGCGCCGCCGGCGGGTACGGGGGCTCCACGGGGGCCAGCTCCAGGCCCGGCTTCTGATCCACATCATAGCTGGTGGGGGGAAGGCAGTGCGGGGCGTAACCTGGCGAACGAGAAGGTGGCAGGAGAAGGTGAGGCGCTGCCCGGGCTCTCCAGCTCCGAGTTCCCTGACTGCTCTGGCAAGACAGTGGTCGCTGTCAGGCGTCTTTGCTCTTGGTATCAGATCCTTTAGTGTATGCCCCAGTAAAAATAATCCCCACCCCACCCTCATGGAGCACAGAGCCCCCCACAGTAGACTGGCTTGGTTTTTACTAGCTTCTTAAGTGCTTCCAGCCACACAGTGAAGGTCTTATTTTTGTTGCACCCACTTTACAGATAGAGAAACTGAGGCACATGGAGTCTAAGCTCACCACTAGGAAATGATGGAGCCAAGATTCAGACCTTGGCAGTCTGATACCCAAGTTTATGCTTTCTCTCTTCTGACATTATTTTGCCATTCCAGTCCTGTAGCTTCTCTGAGTCTGCTTCCTCATCTACAACATGGAGCTTATAATTGGACACTCCTTCCCAGGGTTTGGAAGTGCTGAGTAAAATGACGAATAGAAACATGTATTAAGCTCTTACTGTGTGCCAGGTTCTGCCTTGATGCCTTACCCATGTCAACCCGTTTTAATGGTCACACACCCTACCTACCAAGTAGAAACTCTTAGAATCCCCATTGTACATGGGAGGAAATTGAGAGAGAGAAAGGGAGCACCTGGTAATTGCTATATAAATGTTAGCTATTATAAGTATGCATTTTATTTGGTTTAAAAAAGTGATTTCACTGATGATTGTTTAATTGTTTGCCTTCCCCACCGGACTGTGAGCTTCCCAGGGCTGGATCTGTGTGCCCAGACTGTGCCTGGCTCAAAAGAGGTGTGTGATACATAGATGTTGTATGAATGAGTCACAATCCCATTAGACCCCAGCCCCACTTCAGGGTTGCTGGAGGATGTAAGGGGTCAATGTGTGGTCTGCAGTAAGTGCTCTAGGGAGGGGACTTGCTTGTATTTGCTCTAAAGTCTACTTTGCTCCACTAGAGGCCATCTGATGTCCCTCTGTGAGAATTCAGCTCCGCCCCCTCCTCCCGCCTCTCTCGAGTTGTACCAGAAATCCCTGTGCATGTGGGTTTGAGTGGTTGGTGAGTGTGCAGGCTGGGGCTCTCTCAGGGGATTCCACAGGGCTTCCCCAAGGGCATGGGCCACCCCAATTTGTCTCTGCCCCCCAGGGCCTACCGTGGTCTTAGCACTGTCCCCGAGGACCCTGGGTCTCGGGCTCCCAGGAGAGTTTCTGGCAGACATGTACAAACTTCTCATCCTAGTACTAAATTACCAAACGCTCCCATTGTGGTTTGATTCCAGAGAACAATGGCGTTTAGCTCCCTTTGCCTCTCATCGGGCGTTTAGGATGGTCACAGGATGAAATCTGTGCGGACTGTCTGCCAACCCTGAAGAGAGAATGTGTCCTTATGGTTTCCTCTTCCCTTCAACTGCCTGCACAGGACCCTCTGCACACAGATGTGACTGGGGGTTGTGGGGGTGGAGGACTCAGTAGGGAGGGGCTCTGTGGTGGGAGGCAGACAGGGCTGTGGTGGTAGCAGTTTCATAATTGGGGGAGGTCTGCATAGCCTCTCGGCATCCTATGCCCCCCCTCTTTTATGCCTTCAGTCTGGAGAGTCTCCTTCTCCAGGAATCAGGCCCGATATTCAAGGCCCCAGGTATCCAGGGAATATTGTTTCAGACTGAGTTAAATATCTGTTAGGCACGCCTAGATTCCCTTCTCCTTTCGTACTTTTCCCATTGTACTTACTGAGGGTAATAATAATTGCTTATATTTATTAAGCACTTATTATATGCCAGGCTCGGGGCTAAGTGCTTCACTTCCATCACCTACCTAATTGAATCATCACAAAAATTCTTGTATTACAGGTAAGGAAACCGAGGTGCAGAGTGGTGATGGTACTTGCTTAAGGGGTGGAGCAAGATGAGAGTTCACTGCACGCTCCCCCGTTTTCCATGCCTTGGGAGGTCCCTGAGGAAGGGGCTGTGGCTGGATCGTTCACTTCCTATAAGTGGGACTAAAGCTAGTGGGAACGCAGTATTTGTGGAATGGGTGATAAAGGTTTGCCAGGCCAGCCCAGCCCTGGTTTGCCAGGGTCTGCCGCAGGTGTTCTGTCTGCCTGGTTTTGGGATGACTTGATTCCCCGCATAGATTCTAGCTGGATTACCTTGAGTAAGGCATGCATCTTTCTGTGCCTTAAGTCCTTTCTCTGGATATGGGCATAGAATACAGACTGTTTGGAGGGGGTTGCTGACCATGTGACCAGTGCTTTGCATGTTTTCTTATGAAGCGGGGAGGGCATATTGATTAAGTATACACGTTAGTGCCATACTGCCTGGGTTGAGTTTCAGTGTTACGATTCCCAGCTGTGTGATCTTGGATAAACTACTTGACCTCTCCATGCCTCAGTTTTCCTAGCTGTGAAATGATGGGTAATAAAAGCATCTAATTCATACAGTCCATGAGTAAACAATAAATGAAAAGTAATTAATAACCAATCGAGTACTTATGTGTCAGACACTATTTTAAGGGCCTTACACACATGAATGCATTCTACCCTCATGACTCTAAGGTTGCTGCCATCTTAAAGGAAACTGAGGCATAAGGTAGTTAAGTAACATTCCCGGGCTCACACAACTAGTAACTTAGAGTTAGGATTCCAACCCAATGCCTGGCACATTGTAAACTCACAATACATGTTGGCCATTTTTGTTAAATAATAATAACAGTTCCCCAGAGGTGTTTCTGTGCTGCAATTTTCTTGGCATCGGCATGGATAAATGTTATTGCTCCTCTCTGTTTCCCCATCCAGGATGTGTGATTTCTACCTCATGTTCTGATGAGAAAACTTCTAATGGGTAGTAGTTTTCACCCAAGCTGGGCTCTCTGCAAGCATCGCCATCTGGTGGCAGCCTGCAGCACTGCAGCATCTTACTCCTGTCTGTTGGAAGTTCTTTATATAGAAACTAGGGGCCTGGTGCACAAAAATTTGTGCACTAGGGGGGGGGTCCCTCAGCCCGGCCTGTGCCCTCTCCCAGTCTGGGACCCCTCTGGGGATGTCCACCTGCTGGTGTGTCTGGACAGCCTGGGTGAGGGGCCAATGTCTGTTTGCAAGCTGGCCAAGCTCCCCAGTGGAGACCCTCACCCCAGGGGGTGTAGCAAGCCTGGGTGAGGGGCTGAGGGCAGTTTTCAGGCCGGCCACAGCTCCCACTGACCCTACGGGCCACCCGCCTGGGAAGCCGAGGCTGGGGTGGCGCTAGCCAACCCATGGCCTCCTGGGCGGGGGCCGCTGGGGTCCGGCCGCCTCGTCCCTGCGCCTCGGAAGTCTCCCACCTGGGAAGCCCAGGCTGGGGTGACGCTGGCCACCCCACGGCCTCCCAGGCAGGGGCCGCGGGGTCCAGACGCCTGGTCTCTGCCTCTCCCCCCCCCCCGCCCCAAGCTCCCGCCTGGGATGGCATCCGCAGGCCCAAGGCGCTGGATGCCTTCCTAGGCGGAGGCTCCCAATATGGCAGAGGCCGCAGCCCCGGAGAAGCCACACACCGGGGCTGCGGCCTCCGCCATCTTGGCTGGGATAATTTGCATACAGCAGCTCTGATTGGCTGGTGGGTGTGGCTTACCCCGTCCCGGAGAAACAGTTAATTTTAATATTTCGCTTTTATTAGTTAAGACTAGAGGCCTGGTGCACGAAATTCATGCACTGGGGGGGGGGGGGGAGGAAGCCCCGCACCTCCCCCCAGTGCATGAATTTCGTGCACCAGGCCTCTAGTTTCTATATAAAGAGCTTCTAAGAGATAGGAGTCTGGCACTAAAGTGTATGCTTAATCAATATGCCCTCCCCCCTTAAGCAAGCAGTTGGACATTCTTAGTGCTGCCACAGAGGCAGGAGAGGCTCCTACCACCACTGCGCTCTACAGTCGTGAGCTTGGCTTCTGGCTGAGCAGTGCTCCCACTGTGGGAGCTCACTGACCACCGGAGGGCAGCTCCTGCATTGAGCGTCTGCCCTGGTGGTCAATTCACATCATAGTGACCAGTCATTCCGCTATTCGGTCGATTTGCATATTAGCCTTTTATTATATAGGCTAAGGTACCTCCAACAAAGGTTGCTTATCTGCCTAAAGACAGATGTGGAATTGCCTTTGGGACAGGAATGTGTGGGACCAGACCTGACACCCAGCAGCTATGGAGTTTAGCATGGGCTGTGGGGGTAGGGTGGGGATATTAAGAGGAGGTTTGCTTTGTGACCTTGGCCAGGTTGTTTAACCTCTCTGAATTCGATCTGTAAGGATGAAGGTTGGGATGCTCTAAAGACACCTCTGCATCATGCTGAATAGATCTGTCAGTGATGCCCATTGTCCTGTCCCTCACCCCCATCAACTCCATCTCATTCCTCTCAGATCCACAGACCTCTCCCTAACTATGTGATCTCTGGCAAGTTATTTAACCTTTTTCCGTCACATCTGTACTAGTATAAGGAAGCTCATAAAAGGATTGAGTGAATTAATGCATATACAGGCCTTAGTATGATCCTGACACACAATAACTTCTCAAACTGTTATTATTATTCTCATTATTATTATCCCTTAATTTCTGGTGATATCCTTCTGGTCTTCCAGAGAGTAGGAGACACACATGAGTGTCTCAGGTACAAGGTAGTTACGTAACATGCTCAGGACACATGTTGTGTGGCCTAGGGCAAAGCACCTCACCTGTCTGGGCCTCACCCCTGGAGAATTCTTTAGGACACTGTAAGCTGTGCTCTAACACTGTTCATGGAACCTAGATGGGTTTGGGGTGCCTTCCTCTGTCCCACAGGCGACTACAGAAGGCTGAGCTGGCTTTCTCAGCTGAAAGGGAGACACAGGGCTCTCTTGTTTGGGTCCTTATAGAGGTCTAGGGACCACGGAGAAGAGACCTGGCGTTCATCCTGGCCCTTGTACTCATACCCTAGATCTGTGACCTTGGGCATGTCATGCAGCCTCACTGGGCTCAGATTCCCCCTTTTGAGGGATTGGAACTAGGGACACCCCTGCCATGGGGGGCGGCGGGGAAGGCTCAGAAACACGATGTGGAGATGTCTTGGACATGTCACCTGAGAATGACTTCCGGTTTTCCCTGCCTAAGAGTCTTGATAGTCCAGATTGGAGGTCCAGAATCCATTTTTAAACATCCTGCACCCAAAGGAGTGGTGGGAATGGAATTTTATGAGAATTAATAAATTCTCTGCGGACACTGTCTCATCCAGCTGTGGGTGGGGGGATCTCTGGTAAGTATGGCTCGGACTGCTACTATTCCAGCTCCCACGTGGGCACTGCACTAGGTCCTGGAGGAGGTATTAGGATTGAAACCCTTCAAAGTCTCTGGTTTTCCCAAAACACCTGAGTGGGCATGGAGGCCTGCTGGGGGAGAAAAGGTTTTCAATCAGTGGGGAGAAGGGGTGGTGGATGCCTTAAAATAATATCTACCAGTTGACCTGTGGCTGATGGGATGATGGGGTGATGGGGGTCGGAGAAGCCATTGTTCTAGAAAATGCTGTAGCCCCTTGTAAATTTTGTAAATAGTAATTAATAAAAGTAATGACTAATACTATTGAGCACTTACTGTGTACAAGGTACCCTAGTCAGTGCTTTAATTAGCTTGTGTCTTAGGGAGCATGATGGTCACTCCTTCTGGTGCCCTAGTTCTACAGAAACAGGCCCAGAGAGGGCCTTGGCCCATCTCAGATCACAAAGCAATTTTAAGTCAGAGTGAAGCTGGCCTCCTGCCTTCCAGTCTAGAGCTCCTTTTCCCAGTCTCTCCCAGATTCCCAGGGTCCCAAACTTCTTACAGGGAGTTTCCAGCCCTACTTGCCTGTCTGGTGATGGGCAGAAAAAGAGAGGGTGAGGTGGTGGGCCAGCTTCCCAGGTGGCCCACTTTCCTGAGGAGAGCCCAGCCCTGCTTGCTGGCGGGGGCTGGAGGGGCTGCTGCCTGGGTATATTTAGAGCTGCTTCTTGCTGTGCCAGGGCCTCAGGCCTCGAGAATCAGCTCCAGCCAGCTGAGCAGAAAGCCAGGTCTGTCAGCAGCAAAGCAGGATAAAAATAGTTTCTCCTGTCTGCTCACAGAGCTGGGCAAAGGGCTGGTACCTCCCCTTCCCCTTATTATAGCATCTTTGTTAGCGGTTCCCGGGGCACTAGACCAGATATAACACCCATGTCCTCCAAGGGCCTGGCGGCTGGTACACCTACCCACTGGGGAGGGGTCTCTGAGTCCAGATGAGCAGAGGCAGAGCGACGTCTGGCCCACTGTGACCAGGGCTGTAGGGTCTGGTGCTCATGATCCCCGACCCCTGACCCAGGGAGTTTCTAGAGGATTCCAGGGCCCCTTCTCACTAATTCCATCTCCTGAAATCCCCCACATTCTGTTTTTTTCCTTTCTGTGACCCAGTTCTTGTGGCCCACAGGGAGGTCCACAGCTCTGTCGGAGTCAATAGGAGAGGTTTTTCAAGGGGTCTGGAGATAGAAGTGGTGGCTGAGGGTCTTGAATTGCCCAGCACTGGCTGGTGGAGCAGCCTCCTGCTCCTTCAGGGAATCTCCGATAGACGGTTTCTGGGCCTCCGTCTGGAGAACAGGTGTCTTGCGCAATGTGTGCCCTCCCTCCAGGCTTCCTGCTTCCTGCCCTACCCTCTCTCTACCCAGAAGGGTGTAATCAGAGAGCCCATTCCAACCTCCCTTCCTGCCCAAAGGCTGCAGTGGGCACTCCAGGAGGGACCACAGCTGGGAAGGAGGCCAGGATTTCTGAGAGCATCATCTCTCAGCACGGTCTCACCATGCTCCCCAGAGGCCTCCAGGCTGTGGGGTCCCTAGAATGTGGATGAAGCATCCACCAGGGAGGGTGACAGGGTCCACCATTTATGCCCTTGTGACCTTGAGCAAGTCATGGGCCCTCCTAGCCCTAGGGTTGCCTCTGTGAGAGCTAATGCTCCCGTGTGCCCGTTGTCTTTTGTCCGCTGTGTTTGTGCGTGCGTGGGGAGTCTTTGGGATAGATAGGGTGTCCCCAGGATGTACACACACACTTTGAATAATTATTAAGGCAGTGTTTATTAAAGTCCATTTCATTTTGAAAATTGAACTATGAGCTGTGAGAGTGTGTATACATTTTTGGGAGCACCCTGTATACATTGCTGTGCTGACATAGGGACTTGGTATACTATCCTGCCCTCCCTCAGGAACCACAGACAGACTCTTCCAAGAGGGGAGCCTCTGCGTGGGCCCCTCATGTACCCCTTGCTGGCCCTAGGCTTTAGGGGGAACTGTGAGCCCCAGATTTCATATCCCACATGGGCCCTGTTATTCTACACTCACACGGACTAAGTCTTAGGAAAACCAGATTTCTGGATCCTCAGAAAGAGCTGAGAGAAATCAAATTCAACTGCTTGATTTCATGAGAGGGAAACTGAGGCTGGGGTAGGGAAGATTAGTCCAAAGCCACAGAAAAAGCTAATGATAGGTCTAAGACTTGAACCTAGCCAGCCTTACATGACCTTGGGCTAAAAATTGGACCTGAATTTTGATTCTGGGCCCTGAACATTGACCTGGATCTGATTCTGGACATCGAAACTTGAACTTGGACATGGATTTGTTCTGAATCTTGGACTGGACCTATAGCCTTAGACATTGACCTTGAACCTGGACCTTGGGCCTACTCCTAGACCTAAGGTTGAATATGGACATTGGACCTGGACCTCAGATCTAGACTTGGACATTGGGCTGGATCTTGGACCTGGACCAAGACTAAGATACCTGGGAAAGTCATGGCTAAAGAACACCCAGACGGGTCTGCTCTGTGTCTTTGAGCGCCTCCCCAACCTTTTCTGGGCTCCCTCTGCCAAAATATTGGGGCAGCTCTTTTATATCCCTGCTCCACAGATGAACTTTCTGAGGTGTGGGGTGTACATGTTGGGGCCTTTCAGCCGGGCTGGCAGGCCTTGCCTGGAGCGACTCCCCGGCGCCGTGAGAGGAAGTGGGCACTGGTGTAATGTGGTCAGCTAGATAAGCCCATGGGCCGAAGTAGGAGTGCTTCCTCAGCCTGCTAGCCGGGGAGGCTTAATGTAGCTGTAGAGGGCAGACAACTGTGTTATTGGATTGGCATTGATCCCTCATCTGCCTGGGTCAGATGCTCTCTGGAGTGTGTGTGTGTGTGTGTGTGTGTGTGTGTGTGTGTGTGTGGTGTGGCCGGCAGGACCAGGACAGGGTGCAGAGGAAGGGGGACCTGGGGCCCAGTGGAGTGCAGAGTTAAAGCCCAAGGAAGGTAGACACTCAGTTGGGGTCCACAGAGACTGCTGCTGTGCAAAAGGGTAGGCAGCAGTCTCTTCTGGGATGGTAAGACTCCCCAGCCTCCCCCAGGAGAGGAGCTGGGCCTGTGAAGGAGTGCGCTTGATGGAGCTGGAGGAACAGGTACTGAGAAGGTTAGGAGGATGTGAGTTGGCATCTCACCCACAGAATGAATCTGTGCTCAGAATTACCCAGGGGAGAGGAAAGGAAGGGAAGGCTCCAAAGAGGCAGAAAACAGTGGAGGAGCAAGAGGAAGAGGAGAAAAGAGGCATTATATTGGAGAGGATGGTGAAATTAGAACTGGTCTTCCTTCTTCGGGGAGCTCTGCAGAGGAACCTGGAGCTTTCCTTATTTGGGGGCTGCCTCTCCCCTACTTGTGGGTTCTGTGCTTTGGGGGAGCCTGGAGACCAGACACCTGCTGCACCCTATGCCTAGCCCATGGAAGCGGAAAAGGAAGGGAGCAGGACTGCAGAAAGAGAGCATTTCTCTCCCTCTCTCTCTCTCTCTCTCTCTCTCTCTCTCTCTCTCTGTCCTCCAGGAATTCTCCAGCACTCCCAGGCATTCCTGGCGCTGGGAATACACCTTTTTCATATGGGGTCTTACATCTTCATCAGTTAGGAGTTGTGGTTCCCTTGACTTCCACATTCACAGCTCCCCCTCCTGAGCGCCCCCTCCCCCCCATTCCCCTCCCACCACCCTCCTCCTGACCCTGCAGCCCTTGCTGTAAGAATGGCTTGTAAGAGGATCTTTCTTATAACTGGAACTATCTCCAGCCCCAGGCCCTCCCCTCTTTCCTTCCCTCCCTCTCCCCCCCTTCTTTTCCCTCCCTCCTTTCCTCTTTCATTCTCCTCACCTCCCCCCCCCCCTTTCTCCTTGTTTACCCAGCACACTTACACACGCTGGGAGAGAAAAACGTCAGCTCAGCAATTTTTCACACTTCCCTCAAATGCTCAGCAAGGTTATTTCCGGCAGAGCTGAGACAACGGACCACTAGGAGCTGGCAGGCTCTCCACGGAGCCCCAGTACCCCTCCCAACTGTGGAGTGAGAGAACCCCAACTGCCTGATCTGGCCACACCCCAAGGATGGGAGAGGCCCCTCAAAACAGGATAAGGCAGACCCCATGTTTCCTTGGCTGCATCAGCTTGACGGGTCACCCCTGGTTTCTGGCACCTACTGCCTATACAGATGCTGCCAAGGCAGCCAGGCCAGGGTGCCTGTCTTCGCCATGGGGCAGGCTGCAAAGACTGAAGCCAAGAAGAATGCCGGGTCTCAAACACTCTGCCACCCTCAGGCATCCGATGGTAAATAGAGCTTTAGGGCATCCCTGACAATGCCCCCCTGCATTCTGTTAGACCCTTGCCCGGATGTCTCCAGTGCCTCCCACACTTGACCTTCATAGAAGCTGAGCTTGTCAAATTTGGAAGGATACTTAGCTCATGCTATCTAAACTCTTTTACTGGGGAGATGGAGGGAGGACCAGAGAAGGAAGGCACTTGCCCAAGGTCACACAGCAAGTCAGAGAAGTAGAGCTCAGGCCTCCGAGAGGTCCAGGCCAGGTACCAGGCTATCAGGACAGTTTTGGGATTCCCTGCAGGCCAGGGAGCTGGTCTGGAGCCTTTGGGGAAAGGACCAAAGATAGAGGTGGTTCTAGAACCTCCACAGGAACACCTCTGCTGTTGGCTTTGCCCTGACCCTGCTCTCTCCATTGTAAGCTCTTTAGGACTGAATTCAAGGCAAGGCACTCCTGCCTCCCTCCTGAGGAACAACCTTGCAGTTTTGGCTGTGCCTGAGAAATTCTCTGGGCTTCTTTGGGTTTCCTCACCTGGCTTGGAGACAGAACCAAGGGCACCTCCCATGGGAGCCCAGGGCTTTTGTCAGTCCCCCGTGGGATCCACATTGCAGTCTTGCAGACATTTCAGTGTCTACCCAGCTCTCAGCACACACTCCCCTAGCCCTGGCATGGCCCCAGGTCCACCCTCTGTCCTGCCAGTACTCAGCCCAGCCCAGCCACATCTCTTGGCTTCTGTCCTGGACCCCAAGAGGCCTTGGGGTCAAGAAAAGAAGACAGTAGAATAAGGAGTATGTGGGCAACAAGAAAGGGGGTTGGTTCTCTTGATAGTCTAGGTGAGGCCAGGGGCGGAGGGACTGTCGCTATATTCCTGATCACTCCCTAATTTGTTTGACCTTGATGAGGTCACAGAGCCCTTTACCCAGCGCCCTCTTGCTACCTGGCTTGGCATAGTGATGGAATGTGGGTGAAGTGCTTGGAAATCCCCAAAGCAGGAGCCCCCACCCTCCTGGGCTCCTGCCTTTGCCGGATCAGCTTCCCCCCTTATCCTCAGCTCTTTCCTCTCTCTCTCTCTCCTGCCTTTGCCGGATCAGCTTCCCCCCTTATCCTCAGCTCTTTCCTTCCTCTCTCTCTCTCTCTCTCTCTCTCTCTCTCTCTCTCTCTCACACACACACACACACACACACACACCAAAGCTCATGCCACATGTGATGTCAGATTTCTGATTGCCAGATTTCTGATTGCCTCTTCTTCAGACACCTGCCCTGGTGAGCCATCAGCGGAGGCCGGTTTTGTGATCCCCTTGATTGGGCATAGAGGCCACAGAAGCTGTCTCTGGTCCTTCCCCACACCCTTCAGAGATCACCCTCTCCTGGGCCTGAATGACCTCTCTTGTCCCCCAAACCCTTGTTCCTGCAGGAACTTGCTTTGAGAAAAGATGGACTGTGTTGGGGGTGGGGGACTTACAAGGAGCAGCAGGGCTGCCTCTGGAGGAGGGTGAGGAGCTGGAGTGGGGAGGAAGTGCTGCCCAGGGGCCCAGGAGCCACTTTGAGGGAACCCCTCCTAGAAATCCCCTCTTTTTTGCAGTCCCCAGGACAGGCCCTGCCCGTTGGCAGGCATGTGGCTGAGGGTAACAAAAGAGTTGCTGAGAGAGGGGCCTGAGAACACTTGTCTGGCATCGCCAGGGGGAGCAGGTTTAAAGGGAAGAGGAGGTCGCCCCCAGCTATCCCCAAGGAGACAACCCCATCACCCCAGAGACTAGTAGTCCAGGGTGGCTTACCTTCCCGGAGGGGACCACACTCAGGCAGCCAGTTTCCTTCCCTCAACCAGAGAGAAGGGAACCTCAGACTGCCTTGTGCGTTAGCTCCCCAGCATTAGCCCTTCATGGGCGTCTCTTTCTCTCCTTTCTCTTTCCACCCCTCACTCTCGCCCCTTCTGGGGCCACAACTTTCAAAGTCCGGTCTGGCGCGTGTCTTGGGGATGGGCCGACCCTGCGACTTTCCCTTTGTACAGACCTAGCTCCTGCCCCACCCGCCCGGGTCCTCTGGAAGCCCCAGAGGCGCACGCCGCACGGGAAGTCTCCTCCCGGGGTTCTCCTCTGCGCGCAACCCTCCTTGTAGCCCGAGTTGGGGAGAGCCCGAACCCCCTCCTCTCTACCGTCCCTCCCCCGGCCGCCCCAACCCCGCCGGGTCCCACTCACCGTTGTCCCCGGGCGGCCCCCGGGCTCCAGGCAGCACGTAGGCGGTCTCCAAGGGGTGGTAAGTGGGGGCCGGCACCCCGCTGCACTGGAAGCCGTCCCCTTTGATCTTCTTCACCAGGAAGGAACGCGGCATGGTGCGACCGGCGGGGGCTCGGCGGGGGCACTTGCGTGGTGGCCGGGTGGGGGAGGCGGCCAGCCGGGCGCGATTGGCTGTCTGCGCAGGGTTTCAGCACTGGACAGCTCCCAGCGGGCGGCGGGCCGGCGGCAGCGCGGAGCCGGCCCCAGTGGCGGCGGCCCCGGCTCGGCTCGGGCTCCCGCTCGGGCTTGGCGGCGGTGGCGCGGAGACAGGCGGTTGCTGGAGCTGTGCTCAGCACTCCGGCTGCCGGCTTTATATGGGACGCAAGCTGGAGGAGATCAGGTGGTCCCCTAGCAATGGAACTGTTCAGCGCTCTAATCCATCAAATGTCCCCTAGGACAATCGCTCCGCACACGTTCCCCTGAACCGGCGGCGGTGGGGGCAGGCCAGGCGCAGCGAGCAGTGGGCAGGCAGGAGGGGAGTAAGTGAGGGCGAGAAAGGCGCGGAGATAGAGAAAGAAGTGTGTGTGGAGTGGGGAGACGAGAGAGGAGATACACGGAGAAAGACAGAAAAAGACATGCAGAGAAAAAGAGACACACACACTGAAAAGAGGTAGAAATAGAAACAGAGAGACCAAGATAAGAACAAAAAGACACAAGAAAAGCAGAGGAAAGACAGAAGTAGCAACGTACACTCACACACCCATGGGTGGCGAAGAGAGATCCAGACACACAAAAAGAAAGCCCCCCAGCGATGCAAAGAAAGGAAAAGAGAAGTGCAAGGTAGAGGGAGAAGCTGAGGGGAGAGAAGGGAGAGCAGTTCCGAGCAGGTGGAGGTCACACACATGGGGACACAGGGAAGGGGTGCAAGGAAAAGAGTGTGAGCTCGCCAGCGGGGACCCTCCCGCCTCTAGTCCTCTCCTTCGCCCCCAATTCTGAAGTGGCCAGTGTGGACACTCAGCTTTAACTAAAGGAAGTCGTCCCCCTACCCCAGCTCAGCTTCCCATTGAAGCCCCCTATTAGGTTTGGGGTTCAACTTTCTTCTCCCAGACTGGTGGGGGGACCAAGTCCTCCATGCGATGCCTGCCCTGCTCAGCCGGACCTGTTCCGGTGCCTAGCTCAGGCGGCGCTGCAAGAGGAAGTGAAAATCGTCCAGTAATTAATTTCCCTGCTGCCGAGGGTGGGGGGGGGGGATGATGGTGGTGGTGGTTTTGACACATCCGAGGCTGTGTCTTTCCCTGAAGCTGGGAACAGACAATAGAGACACGTGGACTGGGAAGGGAGAGGGGGGAAGGGAGGGGGAGCGGGGCTCCCGCTGGAACTCTTTGCAGGTCAGCTCCTTTGTCTCTGGGAGGATCTGAGCAGACCCCCCCCCCTCCCGCCCCCATCCAGCCAAAACCTGGGGGAGCTCCCATATCGTGGCAGGACCGAGGGATCGGAGAACTCAGCCCCCAGCCCAGAAGCTGCTTGGCAAAGTGCCATAGCGGTGGGCTGGCCACAGCGGTATGGGATGGCCAGCACACAAGAGCCCCCAAATCAAACTCTAGGAATGCCAAGATCTCATTAGTCAACAGTATTCTGTTTATGGGATGCAAGGCTGAGGGAGCAGGGACTGGGTCATCCAATACCAGTTGGGAGCCTCAGACCCTGAGAGGGCCTGGAGATGCCCAAGGTCTCACAATGTGAGTCAGCAGAAATTTCTGGAGTCCCCTGTGGTCTTTGAGCATCACTGAGTTAGGGCCTCACACAGTCTTTGAGGTGTGGCTTAGAAACCTCAGAATAAAATTTTAGTCCCAGATCTTGCCAAGGCCCGTTGTGATCTGGGGCACCCTGCCCATCTTCCCAGTCATCTTGCCTCTTATTTCGTCCTCTGAGACTCTCTCAACTTCAGTCAGCGAGGGTTGAGGTGACCACACCCTCTGACTCAGGGCACACCCCATATTCCCTACTCCAGCCACACAAGCCTCCTTCTACTCCCTTCAGTTTGCTCTTCTCTTGTCTCTTGGCCTCCATTCTGTTCAGATTGTCCTTCCCTCCACTTCACCCTAGCACACCCCTACTTGTCCTCAGGAGTTAGCTGAGGCATCACTTCCTCCAGGAAAGACCCTGACTTCCCACATTGTGGACTAGGCCCAGCTTACCCTTTAGCCCCTGGGCTTCGTGAGGTCAGGGATTTGGCCCGATATTTGGCTCATCACACTTTTTCCCTTCTACATACTAGCCATGGGACCTTGGGCAAATTATTCAACTGATCTGTGCCTCAGTTTCCCCATTTATAAAATGCTAGTAATAATTGTTGCTGTCTCAGGGGTTGTTGGGAGCATTACAAAATGTTGGTTAGCATGGTGCCTGGCATATAGTAGGTGCTCAATACATGTGGGTCCTCTGTATACAGTTGTGCCTAGAGCGCCCAGGGTCCATTTATCACATGTTTGTGGGATTCTGTGGAATAATGGTGACCTAGCCAGTCCTTGTCCCTGCTGTCTTGGAGGTGATGTTCAAGGAACAGTGGATGGACACTGAACAAGGAAACAGTGAAGTCAACAATATCCTTTCAAATAATTGTTTAGTGCTGTGAGGAATATAAACCAGGATAGGTAATGGAAAGTGATGGTACCTTTAGACAGGGTGATCAGGGTCTCCTGGAAGAGGTGAGATCTGAGCCCACACTTGAGTGATGAGATGGGGCCAGCCCTGGGAGGAGATGGGGAAAGAGTGCTCCAGGCAGAGGCTTCATGAATTCAAAGGCTCCGAGGCAGGAGCTTGGGCCATAGAGGAAGTTGTTAATAGCTATTCATAGTGTATTCATATTTTGGAGTTTGGGTTCTGGGGTCTCTGTCCTCTAGGGATGCATAGTCCAGTGAGGTGGATAAGGGAAGTGGGTGCCCA
This sequence comes from Murina feae, assembly GCA_004026665.1. Lineage (NCBI taxonomy): Eukaryota > Metazoa > Chordata > Mammalia > Chiroptera > Vespertilionidae > Murina > Murina feae. The sequence continues at coordinate 47,223 of PVJC01004011.1, read as the reverse complement.
TGAGCTCACCTGCCTGATGGTTCAATCATTCCAAGCTTCTACAAAGAGATAGTAAAGCAGAGCTCAGAGAGTTTCAGGAGACACCGTGGGTCCATGGTGACTTAGTGACAGAGCTGGGACAGGGCCCTCCCTCATCAGGGCTTGTGGAAGATGGTGTGGGCATCTTTAGCAGATAAGAAATCTTCAGCCCAGAAGGTGAGGTTCAAAAATACCTATTTGGGGTGGGGAGGATTAGACACTGGTGACATACACAACAGCCAGCAGGGTTTCATCACTAGGACATGGAGGTGTTTCGTTGCCAAGCCTTCTTCAACACCAGCTTACTGGTTTCAGAAAGTCCACTAGTATGCCCAGCCAGTGTGGCTCAATGGATGAGTGTCAACCTATGAACCAGGAGGTCACGGTTTGATTTCCGATCAGGGCATGTGCCGGGGATATGGGCTTGATCCCTAGTGTGGGGCGTGCAGGAGGCAGCTGATCAATGATTCTCTCACATCATTGATGTCTCTATCTTTCTCTCTCCCTCTCCCTTCCTCTTTGAAATCAATAAAAAATATTAAAAAAAGAAAAGAAAGTCCATTGTTAGGAATGCATTTCTCTAAGTCACATCAGATAAAGTCCCCAAGTTAGAGAAAATGGGACGTGATTGTGAAGAAGACTTTGCTGGATGGAATGTTCTCCAGCCGTTAAACATTATCATATGGGGGGAAAGCTTGTGTTAAGTGGAGGTTACAGAATCCAGAAATCTCTCACAGCATGTTTGTAACTGTGAACTAAAGTAAAAATAAACATTCACTGAAAAGTGAAAGGAGGATGGTAGGACTATAGGTATTTATTTATTTACCCCTTCTTTTTGCGCTTTCCAAAAAGACCATACAATGTTTCGATTCATCAAGCATTTATCTTGAGTACTTGCTAACTACTCCCTTACTTCTTTTTTTTTAAATTAAATCTTTATTGTTCATATTACTACAGTTGTTCCTCTTCCCCTCCCCCCATAGCTCCCCTCCACTCAGTTCCCACTCCACCCTCTGCCCTTACCCCCACCCCACTGTCCTCATCCATAGGTATATGATTTTTGTCAAGTCTCTTCCTGCACCCCTACACCCCTTTCTCCCCAAGAATTGTCAGTCCACTCCCTTTCTATGCCACTGATTCTATTATATTCACCAGTTTATTCTGTTCATCAGATTATTTATTCACTTGATTTTTAGATTCACTTGTTGATAGATATGTATTTGTTGTTCATAATTTTTATCTTTACCTTTTTCTTCTTCCTCTTCTTAAATGATGCCTTTCAGCATTTCATATAATATTGGCTTGGTGGTGATGAACGCCCTTAGCTTTTTCTTATCTGTGAAGCTCTTTATCTGACCTTCAATTCTGAATGATAGCTTTGCTGGGTAAAGTAATCTTGGTTGTAGGTTCTTTCTATTCATCACTTTGAATATTTCTTGCCACTCCCTTCTGGCCTGCAAAGTTTCTGTTGAGAAATCAGCAGACAATCTCATGGGTACTCCCTTGTAGGTTACTAACTATTTTTCTCTTGCTGCTTTTAAGATTCTCTCTTGGTCTTTTGCCCTTGGCATTTTAATTATGATGTGTCTTGGTGTGGTCCTCTTTGGATTCCTTTTGTTTGGGCTTCTCTGTGCTTGCTGGACTTGTAAGTCTATTTCTTTCACCAGGTAGGGGAAGTTTCCTGTCATTATTTTTTCAAATAGGTTTTCAATATCTTGCTCTCTCTCTTCTTCTGGCACCCCCATAATTCGGATGTTGGTACACTTGAAGTTGTCCCAGAGGCTTCTTGCACTATCTTCATATTTTTGGATTCTTTTTGCTTTTCTGGTTGGGTGTTTTTTGTTTCTTTGTATTTCAAATCTTCGACTTGATTCTTGGGGTCCTCTAGTCTGCTTTTGGATCTCTGTATAATATTCTTTATTTCAGTCAGTGTGTGCTTAATTTCTAGTTGATCCTTTTTCATATCCTCGAGGGTCTCACTAGATTTATGGAGGGTCTCACTAAATTTATCAGCGGTTTCTAGAAAATTCTTGAAAAACTTTATAACCATGGTTTTAAACTCTATGTCCAGTAGTTTGCTTTCCTCCATTTCTGTCATTTGTGACCTGTCTCTTTGTCTCCGCATTTTGGCTGCTTCCCTGCATTGATAGAGTGGCTTTCTGTGCTAGGTGTCCTATAGGGCCCAGTGGCTCAGCCTCCCCAGTTATCTGAGGTGGACACTCTAGGTGCACCCGTTTGTGGGTTTTGTGCACAGTCTTGTTGTAGCTAAGTCTTGATTGTTGTTGGTATCACTGGGAGGAATTGACCTCCAGGCCAATTGGCTGTGAGAATCAGCTGTGTCTACGGTGGGGAACTTCTGTGCTGGAGACACACTTATGGGGCAAAATTTGCTTTGGTGGGGCTTTGGTGTTCACTGAGTCTGCCTCCTGAGTGTGTCCCTTACGGATCTGAGGAGTTGTAATCTGGATGGCCCCACTCTGACCACTGGGTACACTGGCTCTTGGATCTCTAAGGAGGTGCTAATTTGCCTCTGCCTGAGGCTACCCAGCAGAAGCTACAGAGAGATCTGCAGATTCCTTTTCTTTGTTTGGGGTTTGGAGGTGTCCAGATGAGGCCCAGCTGTGAAGCAATGCAAGCTGCTGTGGGCCCTTGGGCCTTCTTTTGGATGTTCTGGGTCTCTCTGTCCCAGCTACAGTTGACTAGGTAATTTTAGATTGCAAAGGGCTAGGTCATTTATATGCAAAAGCCTCTGCACACAGCTTGGGTGGGGCGGGGTCTCAGGAAATCAACAGAGCAGAGCAAACAGCTATGGCTGATCCTCAGCCCAGCCCTAAGAGGCCCCGGGTCTCAGTGTCCCGTGGTAATCGCTGCAAGCACCGCTGAGAGAAAGCCGCCCTCGAGTTCCACCTGTTGCCAGACAGTCCAATTTCTCCACATATGAGTCTGGATCCCCAGAAACTCGCCTGGAACTGGAGTTCAGAGCAGTTGGGAGCTTGTGTCGACCTCCTGATTAGAAAAGACAACTGTGAGCTTAGTTGCCAGCCCTTTCCGTGTGCCTCTGTACCTCTGTACTTTACTTCAGAACCTCCTCTGAGTCTCAGTGTGCTTTTCTCTTTCCTTCTAGTTGTAGAGTTTCCATTCATCCAGCCTTCCTGTGGTTCTTGGTGGTGTCCGTTTTGTCTTTTAGTTGTATTTTTGAAGTGGTCGTGTGAGGCAGCAATTTCAGGTGTTTACCGATGTCGCCATCTTGATTTCTCCCTACTCCCTTACTTCTTAAGAGAAGAAATGATAAAGTTCCATGAAACATGTCAGGGTGTTCATTGTTCTGACTTTGGGGAAGATAGCACTGCTGGTGGCAAATTTCCCTAAGGACAACAATAATTACTATTCTACCAACAGCAACATTACCGAGCAGCTGCACGCTCATAGTACTGTGCTAAACACTTACCCTTCACAGTAGTGGCTTTGCCAGGGGCTTTAGACAGAGGGGTTTGGAGTCAGCCTCTATTCAGTTCAAATCCATGCCCTGCCATTTCCCAGTGATTCTCTGTGCCTCCATTTCCTGATCTGGAAAATGGGGATATTTATAAGGCCTGTCTCACAACACTGTGGTGATGATGAAATGACAGTGTACCTAGGAAATACTTAGAGCAGTGCCTGGTACACAGGAAGTTGACTTGATAAATTGTTGACTATTTTAACTTACATATCTTCTCTCATCTAAGCCCCACCATGGCCTCTTGGGAGAAGGCTGTATTATTGGCCCATTCAGTAGCTTGGGGTGGAATGACTGTCTCAAGGCCTCACAGTCACTGTTTGGAGGAGTTGAGGAGAGTCCTGGCTGCCTGTCTTCCTAGGATCCCAGGGCTTGTCATTATGGGCCTAGCTGGTGGGGGCTGTAGGCTCGGCCGTCCTCACTCTACCTAGTTTGCTTCTGTGTCTTCCAGATTTCAGCCCTGCCCTGCTCATCAAGAAGGAGGGTAGTGACTAGTGTCTGAGTGTGACTCTCCGTGCTGTGTGACCCCAGGTGGCTGGCAGAGCTGCCCTGAGCCTCTGCATACTGTAAAGAGGGCATGCAGCATTGTACCTGCAGGCTTCCCTCTGTGGTGTTAGAAAGGAGCACTGCCCTGGGAGTCAGGAGCCAGATTCCAGCCCTGGCTCTCCTCCCTCTGCTTCTCTTCTGGCTCCAGCTTTCTCATCTGTCAAATGGGCATGGGACAAGAAGGTCCCTGAGCTGCTGTCCAGAACCGATAATGGGATTCTGTATGACTTCCAAGGAGGAGAGTGGCTACAAATGCATCCACTCCACGCTGATGGGGCTCTTTCTCTGGTGGGTGTCACTTCCCCTGCCCTGTTTCTCCAGTGTTGTTTACCGGGGCCCTCCTCCTCAGAGCCAAAGGAAAAGGGGTAGGAAAAATACGAAACAAGCTATTTCACAGCTGTGTACACCAAGACTCGCAGAGAAGACTTGCCCATGGGATGTGGAGGAATGCTGCCGTCTCTCTTGGGGTCACCGGTCCTCTGGGAAGCAGATGAGCCAGTGGAGGTGGAAGTGCAAAAAATGTACTGGAGATAGCACCTGTGGTGGAGAGGGTGCACAGGTCACCAGGCCGGGCACAGGTCTGGCAGCTGTGAAAGGAGAGGTGGGAGAAAGGAAGGCTGGGTAAGAGGGGACTCAGGCAGCTGAGCAGCTCTAAGGAAGTCTAGGTAAACCCACAGGGAGCTCCAGGGCAAAGAGGAGTCCCCTGCTGGACAGAATGGCCAGGCGCTAGTGTTCTGCTGTGCCCAGTCATTGGCCAGGGCTGTCCTGGGCTCAAACGCTGGTGGACTGAGGGGGGTGCTGTCGCTGGAGGCTCTCAGTGACTGCAGTCCATCGCAGAGCCAAGTGGCAGGCACCTCCCCATGGCCAGCATGTTTTGCTTCACTTTATTTATTTAATACACACACCTCTAGGCTATGAGCCAGCTACTCATCTACACACTTTTCAAATATTACCTTAGTTAATCCTCACACTTGCTTTTGAGGCAGACAGTATTGTTAGCTCCATTTGACAGAGGAGGAATCTGAGCCCAGAGAGGTTAACTTGTCCAAAGTTTCACAGCCAGTAGGTGGTGAGCCCCAGGTCCAGCCCCGTTTGCTCCAGAGGCTGTGCTCTGGCGTCTGCACCATGCTGCCTCCTCGCCAGCTGCAGAGGCTCTGGCATAGATTTCTGGGAACTTTTCCATTTTTATCCTTCATGGGTTCAGGAGCCCTGAGCCTCAGCAGACTTCGGGAGAGGACAGTTGAGGGCATGGCAGGGTCCTCCCTCCTAAAGCTTCTGCCCTGCTATCCAGAGCACACTTCTCTCCCCTCTTTGCCTAGTTAACCCCTCCTTCCATTGCTCCCTTGTTTGACCCCAGGTCTAGCCCAGAACAGAGATGATATATGGTAGGAAGAACCATATTTCAAAGTCCTAGATTATAATAATGCTAGCTGACATTTACTGAGCATTTATTATATGCCAGAGGCCAAATCCAACCCTGCATGTATATTAGTTCATTTAACCATTACAACAAACTGTGAGGGGCCTACCACTATGCTCATTTTACAGAGGCAGAAATCAAGGCTCAGATAGGCAAGGTGACTTGTTCAAGGGGACCCAGCTAGGTGTCAGGATTCAAACCAGGCTCTATGGCTGCAAAGCCTTGATTTTAAACCAGAGTTCCTTTCTCTAAGAGACTGGGGCAGGTAGGAGAGGGCCCTTCAAAAGGGGCCCGCCTTCCCTCTTCCTGCCCTGCCTTGGCTGAATGCTCCACAAGTGGGAGCCCGGATCCTCTCCATTCACTGCCACACCCCATCACCTACAGTGTTGAGCGGTGATAAGTGCTCAATAAACACATCTCTTGAATGAATGAATAAACTAATGAATGAAAAACCTCCTGTGAGCCTCATTCACCTTGGTCTCTTTTGGCCTGAGTTCTGATTGATTTGTCAACTCTCAAGATTTCCCTTTGCTTTTGGGGATAATTGAGTCCCTTTTCTGATGATCACAGACCCTGGCATTCCCCAATTAGTGTCTTTCCTTCAGAGTTGGAGATATTCCTGAAAATGCTAAGCACTGCAACGTCACCCTTCAGCAGCTCCCTGAAACCTCTAGAAAGGACTTGTTGAAGGAATCTGATCACCAGACTTCCTGCTGGCTCAGGGGACTTGGGGATGGGACACCAGATGGGTTGGGGGTAGGGTGGCTAAAAGGCCCTTATGCAAGAGTCCCAGCAAGTGAGCTGGTTCAAAGTTTGGGCTTGGGTCACCCTGAGCCAAGGTTTAATCCCAGTTCTGCCTCTTCAAGCTGTGTCACTTTGGGCAAGTCACTTTCCTCTCTCTATTTTACCTCTGTGAACTGAAGCCAACAATAGCACCTACAACATAGGGCTGTACGAGGCCTGGAGCATGGTTAGCCCTTGATAAATAGAAGCTCTGTTTGAACAGCCTTTGAGATATGAGCATCATTCCTTTCCCACTCCCATTTGACAGTTGGGGAAACTGAGGCACAGGACATGGACATGCCCTCTCTGGGACTTTAAAGTTCCTGCCTGCCAGATCAAGGCTGGCTCCTTCACCTCATGGAGGCCTCTCCTGCCTCCTTCTCTTCCACGCTCGCCGAGCCCAGAACCATCCCTAGCAGATGCTGAGGCGGCTGTCAGAGCTGCAGAGTTGGCATTTCCGGGCTCCCAGGGCTCCTGGAGCAGAGGAATCAACCCCCCCTCAGCATCCCTGCTCTGCCTCCTGCTCCCTGCCTCTGCTCACCACCAGCTGGGACCCATTGGCTTCTGGAGACAGTCAGGAGGTGGCCCAGGTGTGTGGAGGCAGGGAGCTGTCAGTATTGACCTGTGCTTGACTGCAGGCTTGGTGGGTGGACAGACTCCTAAAGAGTCAGAACACCCATGTGCCCCAGTGCACACCTTCCCAGCCTCCCCTACGACTCCCCTAGATGCAGAGGGTCAGGGGAGCAGAGAGGTTAAAAGCATGGAAGGCCTCGGTTCACCTCCCTCCTCTGCTACGTACTAACAAGTTACTCTGGGCAACTTACCTATCCCTTTTGTACCTCGTTTTCTTTGGCTGCACAATGGAGATGCTGATACTAACGGTGCCCACCTCACAGAGCAGCTGGGAAATGAGTGAGGCGCTTAGGATTGCGCACCCTGGTGCTCAATACCAGCCATTGTGGACCTTGAGTCCATCCACCTCTTCCAGTTGACCTCTTGGGGTCACCGGTCCTAAAGAGCATCTCCTTGTTTGGCCCCAAGGAGCATCTCCTTGTTGACACCCGTGGCTCTAACGAGCAGGCCCTGTCATGAAATCCCGCTGGCCACTGCTGCCTAGGCAGAGCTCGTTAAAAGGCTTGGCTGTGACAACACATGAACTTACAGAACCCTCACAACCATTTTGGAGGTGGACAGTATGGCTGTACCCATTTTTAAAAAATATATTTTATTGATTTTTTACAGAGGAAGGGAGAGGGATAGAGAGTCAGAAACATTGATGAGAGAGAAACACTGATCAGCTGCCTCCTGCACACCTCCTACTGGGGATGTGTCCGCAACCAAGGTACATGCCCTTGAGCAGAATCGACCTGGGACCCTTCAGTCTGCAGGCCGATGCTCTATCCACTGAGCCAAACCGGTTAGGGCTGGCTATACCCATTTTATCAAGGTGGACACTAGGCACAGAAAGGTCCAGAAATTGCCCAAGGGCTGCCAGTCTTGCTAAGTCCACAGAGATTTACTGAGCACATAGCATGTGCCAGGCACTGCACTAAGGGGTCACGGCAGCGAACAAGACCATGACCTGCTTTCATGCAGCTCACAGCCTACGGTGCCGACAGATAATAAACAAGTAGGTGGATATGCCAGCTGCGTGTCTACAAAGCACTAGGACGGTAAGTGTCATGGGACAAAGATAGGATGGGTGGGGGCTGTTTTATATGGGGTGCTCCAGGATGAGCGCTCTGAGGAGATGACTTTTGTGTAGAGTTCAGGACACTTCACGTGCTTGGCTGGGACATGGGCATTCGTTCTAGCGTTGCTGTGGCAGGTTCCGTCTGCGAGCCTGGAGAGCCCAGGACTGGTGGCACCTGGGGCTCAGGTCAGCTTCCAAGTGGGCAATGACCTCCCCATGCTAGCTGGCCCACCTGTGTGGAGCAGTTAAAAGAACAGGGCCAATGTCTTAGAGTCTCTGAGCCTCACTTCTCTCATCTGTAAAATGGGCACTGAGAAACACAGCCACACGCCAGAAAACAGATGATTGACAGAAACAAACCCTGGAAAGTGCTGAGCACAGAGTTGGGCCCACCAGAAGCCCCTGATTTGTGGTGGCTGGAGTGGACAGGTAACCTTCCTTTCAGCTGCCCAGCACCTCCAAACACCCTTGGCTTAAGAGACCCCCTCCTCCCACTGGTGGGGACTATACTGGCCTTCCCTGCTTCCTCTGCAGCCAAGGGTGGTCATGTGGCCCAGGCAGCCCTGTGCCTTTTTGGCTAGAGAGTGGTAACCTGTCCACTGAGTGTCCAAAAGCAGCAGAGACAACCGTCCAGGTGTCAACGTCAGCCTCAGTGTCAGCAGCATGAGCTCTGGCTTTGGGCGTCATGGTGTCAGCAGTGAAGTCTTCCCCAGGCCAGGGCTTTGACCCAATTTGGGCGTCCTTTTCCCCGCCCTCCTCCCCTCCCCGCTATACATGAAGCCTCCACTCCTGGTTTCTGGCTCTCCTAGAGAGTCTTAAAGCATATTTGCTGCCGTGGCTCTGGATGGTTCAGCCACCCTTGCCATTGTCTGTATGCTCCAGTAGTAATATTTTTCTCAGGTTGAATAGAATCCCACAGACTCCATCCTTCTGCCTGGGATGGCCCCTTGGGGATAACAGGCAGACACCCAGTTCCTTCCGCTGTCCTCTCCCGAGGACAGGGCCTGGGCTGGCTCACATTTGTGTTCTCAGTTCCTAGCACAGCGTGGCTCAGAAGAACGTATCAGTCCATGCTCACCAGATGAACAAGTGACCCAGGAGCGGTTTTCACACATCGGCCCATCCTGGTTGCTCCCCTGAACCATGTTCTGGTCTTGGAGTTTTTCTGAAAGTGTACAACCCACAAGTGAACACAGAAATCCCAGCCATATATGAGCAGAGTTGAGCAGAAAGGAACTGTCACTTCCCTCACCCTATTAAGGTGACCAGATTTAAAGCGGTACACCATTGACCGGTGGGGGTGGGGGGTTCTTTCTTTTCTTTTCTTTTTTTTTTTTATTATTACTTAAAATATTACAAAGAGTAATTGGGACTTTTTTAAAACACCGCGGGACGTCTGGTCACCTTACCCTAGATATTGGTTTCTAATAACATGACCAGACATTTCAAAAGCTTATTAGTAACTGTTTGTCCTGATGACATACATTAAGCTCCCGTGGAGTGTTCTGTTTTAGGCCCCCTCCTATATTGTTGCTAAACTTCATTTTACCACACTTCTCCCATAATCTCATTCTCAGCATGGCATTGCCCACATCCCCGACGCCCCAGAAGTGACTAATTGATTACAGTTTACTAGTAAGAGAGCCCATGTTGATTGATTGGTCTCAGTTGCCTGGAACGTGGTGTTGAGATGGATTCTGGAGCTGAGCTTGGACTCGGTGGGAAAGACGGCTGTAAGTGACGAACGATGCCTGCCGAGATCCGGGAGGGAATGCTTGTGTGCTCTTGATGTACTTGTTATTCCTGGTCACAGGTGTTCCTGACCTGGGGTTCATAGAAGGAATTCAGGGGGTCCAACATTAACTCGAATAAGAAAAGTATTATGTGCCCTGACTGGTTTGGCTCAATGGATAGAGCGTCCCTGGTTCGATTCCAGTCAAGGGCATGTACCTTGCTTGAGGGCACATCTCCAGTAGGAGGTGTGCAGGAGGCAGCTGATCCATGTTTCTCTCTCATCGATGTTTCTAACTCTCTATCCCTCTCCCTTCCTCTCTGTAAAAAATCAATAAAATATATTTTAAAAAAAAAGAAAAGAAAAGCATTATGTCTTTAATTTCAGGAGCCTCTCTCTGAAATTTAACCTTCTTTCAATGATGAATACTGGCACAGACCACAGTGGTGGTAGCAGGACCTGTGACTTTGTCACCAGTAGAAATCACAGGTATTTTCTTATCATATTACAGATGTTCCAGATATCTTGAGATGTCATTTACACTCGTGATGATTTAGAAATTACAATAGTTATCTGCTAAACTCGTGTTATAATTATAATAAAGAAGCACATGTGTTATTGTAATGTACATTTGTTTTTAATATTTTGATAACTGCTGACATATAATTGGTTTCCTTTGTAAACGTCATTTATTTATTTATTTTGTTAATTCTTACCCGAGGATATTTTTTCCCATTGATTTTTTTTTTTTAGAGAGAGTGGAAGGGAAGAGGAGAGACAGAAACAGGGATGTGAGAGAGACACATCGATTGGTGACTTCTACATGCACCACGACCAGGGTGCATGCAACCGAGGCATGTGCCTTTCTTGACCGAATTGAACCCAGGACCCGTTAGTCTGCGGGACAACACCCTAACCACTGAACCAAACTGGCAAGGACTGTATTTTATTTTATTATTTAAAAACATTGTCCTGAGGAAGTGCCCATAGGCTTCACCAGATAAGAGTTTCACAAACTCTCGCCCATCGGGCTTGAGGAGCTCCCTCCCCACCACTTTTCCGACTTCTCTTCCTTATCCCGGATCAGGGAGAGGAGCAGCAGGATGAGATGAAGTCCAGATGGAGAGGAGCTGACCACACAGCCAGCTTCTGTGCCAGCTGCCCTGAGGTGATATGGGAGGTGATGGGCCAGCAGAAGCCTTTAAGTTGATGGAAAAGAGGTTGTGCAGACTACTTCTTGGCCAGGGCTCAATTACCTCATGACAGAGTTGAGAAGTCGGTGTTTCCAAAGGTGACAAAAAGGAAGGAAGCTGATCCTGACCTCCTAGAGGTCTGAGGGAAGTTTTAGCCCCAAGGAGGCCTTCCTTCTGAGCTCAGAGGCCCTGCCCTGCAGGAACCTGTTGCAGGGGAAGGAAGAGGCCCATGGGCAAAGGAGGTCTTAAACCCCTTCGTCCCACATATGCAGCTTAACAGTTGTCACTCATTCATTCACTCATTCACTCATTCAATCCCATTTACTTAGTGCTTAGCAAATGGCCTAGTGATGTGTCAGGGCCTGGGCTGAGCACTAGGCAAAGGAAGATGTATAAGCCTCCATTGTTTCTTCAAAAGACACAAGCAAAAAGGCAATGACCACATAAAGGCTTGATGCTTTCAAAGGAGAACGTGCATGAGGTCCCTAACCCAGCCCGGAGGGGATCAGGGAGGGCTCCCCAGAGGAGCTGACCTCTCAAACGTGTAGGAATGAACCAGGCCCTTGTGTGCTCAGGAAGAGAGTTCTGGAAGCGGGAATGGTAGCATGTGCAAAGAAGCTGGGGAAGGAAGAGCAGATAGAGGATTTGCAAAACATTCAATTAGGGAGTGGAAGTGGTGAGAGATGGCTGGAGGGGTTGCACAGGAAGCCATGCTTGGGCAGTTGCCTGGCTGTGCTAAGGAAGGGGGGCGGGCCCCTGCTGCCCCGTCTGTCAATGGCACTGAGCTGTGACTTCAGTGGCCTGGGGAAGTTCAAGGTCACTGTCTGGGGTGGAGACCATCTCATCAGGGCTGGCCAACTGGGAAGCTGGGACCCGTGCCTGCCTCATGGCAGTGCCACGGAGGTCCTTCTGCTGCGAAGGCTGGAGTGGGCCCTGTTCCTTTATTTATGGGCTGTGTGAGCAATTTGCTCCTTGCTGGCCGGCTGGCTGGGTGTGTGATGCGGAGATTACTCACGCCCCAGTTGTGGTCCGGCCTCTGCAGGCTTCGGGGTAATGAGTGAGGTAATTAAGTGTAAAAGACAGGAGTGAGCAGGGGAGGGCTGAGGGGGGGCGAGCAGTCACTGGTTCTTTTCAGGAGCAGGGGAGTGAGATAATGTGGGATAATAGCTCAGCCAGGCCCTGCCCAGGCAGCCCAGCCTGTGCCGAGAGGTGCCCCCCAAACAGCCAAGACAATTCAGCCTTTTCAGGGAAAAATGGAGGGGCTCAGGCAGGGCCGGGCTCCTGGGGACAGCTGTATGGAAATGACAGCTCCTCTTCGTGGTCCTGTCCTGTGTTGGCTGAGGGTGGGGAGCAGGCTCCTTTGGCTGGGGGTGAGGCTGAGAAGAAGTGGATAAGGCCATGACAGTGTGACGGCAAGCTGAGGGATCCACGAAGGGCTGGGAGACGGAGCTGTGTGTGGGGCGAGAAGAAATGTGTTAGGTCAGTAGGTGAGGTTGTTAGTGGCTCTGGAGTCTGACTCAGTGGGTGGGAACTGTGGCGTGGCCTTTGGCTAGCTGTGTGACATCAGCCTCGCGGTGCCCCCCTCTGGGCCTCTGGGCTCTCATCTTTAAAGTGATGCTGTCAAAACAGCCCCTACGTCACAGGAGAGTTTGGAGGATTGACAAGAAGGGGCCTAGCACTTGCACACAGTGAGCACTATGCACACCAAGCATGTCAAACTCAGAGGCTGACGCGGGCCAAATAAGGTTTAAGTTCATGTGGGCTGCAAAAAAACAAAAGCTTCAATTTTCATAGAAACATAGGTTTATTTCGATAGAGACATTCTGAATACAAAGGGCTGAAATAAATGAGTCATCGTTCACATAAAATAATAGCACATTTTGATAAAAATTAATATTTTTTCTTTTTAAAAAAATATATTTTATTGATTTTTTACAGAGAGGAAGGGAGAGGGATAGAGAAACACTGATGAGAGAGAAACATTAATCAACTGCCTCCTGCACACCTCCTACTGGGGATGTGCCTGCAACCAAGGTACATGCCCTTGACCGGAATCGAACCGGAATCAGTCCGTAGGCTGACGCTCTATCCACTGAGCCAACCCGGTTAGAGCTAATATTTTTTTTTGAACATGAACTTACCAGACACTGCGTAACTGCACAAATTAATAAGCGTAATGCAAATAAACTTATTTATCTTGCTCTCGGAAAGCGAACTATTTCCTGTTGCGCATACCAAATAAGTCTGTCCAAGACTAATGACATGGCGATCGGCTGCTAAAATATTCGCTGCTAGTATTAGTGGAGAGAAATGGTGTGCCTGCACGGAAGGCGCATAAGGGAAATGAACGCAACACGATTATAGTAATCAGTCATTAGCGATTTGTTATTAATAATTATGTGTAACAGGATATTGTAAAAATTAAGTTATGAAATTTTTATTAAAATGCTTCTTACATACCGTTATATTGGCTGGGCTGCAAAAATATTCGTTGTGGGCTGTGAGTTTGACATGCTTGATGTACACACTCAAGGCAGTCAAGTTCAGAATCAGAGGGCATTGGCCATTCGTTCGTGTACTGGCCACATTTTATTGAGTGCCTCCATATTCTAATGGTTTCTGGTGCTGGGGAAATAGCAGGGAGTAGATCATAGATCCATCCGTGTGTCATACATATGCATGAAGAAAGAGCTCTCTTTCTGACAGTGAAATGTCTAATAACAAAGCTAGAAGGGAGGATGGAAATATGATAATCGATTCTGGCAAGAATCATCGCTGGATGCTAAACGAAAACCATTGTGTGGAATGTGGTGGGGGACAGGATAGTTACATAGTCTTAAAGTATTTCACCACAGATAATGTATCAATTACAGAGGGAAGGAGAGTAACTTTATAGTGGAGAAAGAGAGCAGGTTCTACCTTAATCAGGTGACCCAAGGCAACTTTGCCTGTTATGGGACAAACTGGAATGTGCCTCCTGGTAAGCTACACAAAGAATCACTTCTGTGATGTCCTGCTGGAGATGAAAAACCTCAATCTAATCATGAGCCTCCATCAGATAAACTCCAGCGGAGGAACCTGCTACGCAATAACTGGCCCATAATCTCGGTAGCTGTCAAGATAATGACAGGCAAGAGAAACACGGAGGGACTGTTCCAGATGAAAGGAGATGAGCGCGATAAGACAGCCAAGTACTTGAGTATTTCTGGATGGATCTTCTGGCTTATTTTATAGGACATTATTACTGGGACAATTGACAATCTTTGACTGGCATCTGAAGATTAGGCGATAGCAATGTATCAATGTCAGTGTCCTGATTTGGATGATTTTATTGTGATTAATGTATAAGAGAATTTCCTTGTTTGTAGAAAATATGGACTAAAGTATGGCAGGGGTCATGGGCTTTGGATCAGCAACTTAACAAATGGTTCAGAAAAATAATCTCTCTATACAAAGAGAGAATGATAAAGCAAATGTGTTTAAATGTCATCATTTGGGGATTCTCGGTGAAGGGTATATGGGAATTCTTTGTACAATGTTTGCAACTCTTCTGTAAGTTTAAAATTATTTCAAAATAAAGTTTAAAAGTTATTCAGATGATACTTAAATCATATAACGTCACGCAGTGATAAGTGATATATAGGACAAGAAAGTGGGCAAGGGAATAGCAGCTGAAGGGGTGGTGGTATTCTAGGTGGTGTGGTCAGGCAGGCCTCTCTGGGGAAGGACATTTGAGCCGAGACCTGGTGAAGGGACGGAGTGAGCCCTCTGGATATCAGGGGGGAGAGCCTTCCAGGCTGAAGTACCCATCAGAGCAAAGGCCCAACGTGAAGCCTGCTTAGCACATGTATTGCTTTCTATTACCATGTAATAAATTACCACACCCTTAGTGCTCAAAACCACACCCACTTAGCTCCCAGTTCTATGAGTCACAAGTCTGGCACAGTAACCTGTGCTATACAACCTAACCTTTATCATTCTCTCTTTGTATAGAGAGATTATTTTTCTGAACCATTTGTTAAGTTGCTGATCCAAAGCCCATGACCCCTGCCATACTTCAGTCCATATTTTCTAAACGCCTTCATGTGCCTGGCACCTGGGGCAGGGGTTGGGGGGACTGGAAATCTCGGGGGTCATCTTAGAGTTCTGCCTGCCATGGAGAGGGGGTTTGAAGAACGTGGAAGCCAGTGTGACTGGAGGAGAATGAGCGAAGGAGTGAGGGCAGGAGAGAGCAGAGTAACGTAAGTGGAGCTATACAGCCCAATAAAAGGGACCGAGGTTCAGAAAGGGACCTTGCGCATTTTGGCGCGAGTGGGGGGAGGATCCCTGCTGAGGCCCCATGGACTCACTTGAATGAAAGAGCCATCCCAGGGTAGAACCCTATGGATGATTTAAGTCAACGGAACGCCTACCCAGGCGTAGCCCGTGGGGGATCTGTGGGCTGCAGGGCATGGGTGAGGACACAGCCGAAGTCACAGGCTCTTCAAGGGTCTGTGGAAAAGTCCGAAACCTAGAACATGTTGGCTGGAAAACAAAAAGACTTACCAGAGTTGAAAGCAATATGATTTAATTGTCTACAAAGTAGCATTATGCCAACGGGTGACCAGTAGCGACTCAACTCTCGTAGTAGTTATATATGTGTTATAGCTAATGGGACTGTATTTTGTTTCCTTTTTTTTTAAAGCTTTTTTTTAAAAAAAAATTTATTGATATTTTACAGAGAAGAAGGGAGAGGAGTAGAGAGCCAGAAACATTGATGAGAGAGAAACATCGATCAGCTGCCTCCTGCACACTCCCCACCAGGGTTGTGACCGGAATCGAACCTGGGACCCTTGAGTCTGCAGGCCGACGCTCTATCCGCGGTGCCAAACAGGTTAGGGCCGTTTCCATTTTTTTAATGACGATTTTTCCATAGTGCCACATGCAGTGTACAAAGTAAAAAGGTACAAAAGGGGATGCAGTGAAAAGACGCTCTCCCACCCCTGAGGTGAGTTTCTTGTGCTCAGATGTGTGGATGCACATCCAGGTGTATATACGCTTAGCCTCTCCTCCCTCACCCTTTCACCATGGTAGCGGCTCAGCTGTTTTTCCCCCCTTGGCAATGGATCTTGGAGAAGCTCGGGTTGGCTCCTGCGGAGCCGCCATTCTTTTTCACTGCAGCAGAGCAGTCTGTTACTTGGATGAACTGTCCTTTATGCACTAACCTTACCTGCAACCCTGCCGCCTCTTCTCCTAATACCCCGAGCACTCCTGGCTTCTCCCTGGCCCCGAGGACAGTCACTGAAGCTCTAGCTCACCCTGCTATTTCCACCCAGATGATGAGCGTGGGATTGGCTTGCCTACTGGCTGCCCTGTAGGGCGGGTCCCCTCACCCAGAGTGTGGGAGAGGTAACGTCCCAGCCCTGAAAGTCACAAGTCTGGCGCAGTAACCCTGTGCTACATATCGTGATCTAATCACAGCAGCCAGCACCATCATGTGCAAGTGCAGGGGAGTGTGCTGGACGGTACCCTCCCCTGAACTGCGAACATTGCCCAATGAAAGGTAAAAGACACAGCGACAGCCCTGACCGGTTTGGCTCAGTGGATAGAGCGTCGGCCTGCAGACTGAAGGGTCCCAGGTTCAATTCCGGTCAAGGGCGTGTACCTTGGTTGCAGGCACATCCCCAGTAGGGGGTGTGCAGGAGGCAGCTGATGGATGTTTCTCGCTCATCGATGTTTCTGACTCTCTATCCCTCTTCCTTGCTTTCTGTAAAAAAAATCAATAAAATATATTTAAGAAGAAGAAAAAAAAAGACACAGTGACAGGACGGTGGATTTATCAGGGACTGAGGGAAGGGATGAGTCCTGCCAGTGTAAGCATCGTGGCCCACAGCTCCTGTGTTTGTGCGCGTGTTTCTCTAGGATGTCTCCAGGAAGGGGATTGCTGGGTTGTAGAGTACGGTAAGTGCAAGATAATGGCAAGTTCTCCAAAGTGACCCCCCATCACCAGTGTCACAGAATCCCTCTTGTTCCACACAAGTGGTTATATTTAAATTTGTGCAGCTTTTAGTTTTTGCCAATCTAATGGACAGAAAATGAGCTTTTAATGAGGATTTCCCTAATTGCTAAGAGGTTAAGCATCTATTTATATGCTTATTGGCTGTTCATGTTTTCTATCCTTCCTGTCTGTTCAAATCTTCAGACTATTTTTCTTTTTGATTGTTTGTCTTTGTTTTATTGATCTGTAGGAGCTCTTTATGTATTTTGAGCACTAACTTTTGCTAGATTGTTACAAACATTTTCTAGCTTGTGGCTTATCTATTTTTTTTCGTGGTGAACTTTGAACAGAGTCATAATGCTAAGGTAGATTAAGTTATTAATATTTGCCTTTATGGCTTGGCCTTTCATTTCTTGCTTAAGAAATTCTCTGCAACTCAAATCCATCCCAGTCTTTAATTTATATGTGTATGTAGTGGTATTATGCATTCTGTTTTGCCGCTGTTTTTCTATCTCACAATATAACATGAACATTTTCTCATGTCAAAATATTCTGCAGCACCGTTGGTAAATGGTTGCATACATTTCCATTGTTTGGAATATACTATTTACTGAATTCCCTATGGATGAACATTTAGGTTTTAAACTTTTCACTATTATCCCCGATGCTGCAGCTACTGCGGTTCACATTCATGATGATTTATTTTAGATAAAGTCTTAGGAGAGAAACTGCTACCCAGTTAAAGGTTTCTGATACCGTTTACCAAATTTGCAGGAGCCTCACTGTGGATACCTTTCCTGGAAACAATATGCCATTGTGTTGAATTGCCCTTCCCAAGAGTCTAGAATTGGCAATGTGGACGGATGGCATGGGCGAGGGCCCTGGAGCCTGCGTTTGAAGCAGGCGTGTTTGACCGCACATGCGTGTGGGGTCATGCTGACGGATGAGACCTTTCCCATGCTCTTCCTTCCCAGCCCCCACAGGTAAGATACCTTTATTGCGTGGTGTTGAGAGGAAAGAACCAAGAAATGCCCAGTGAGGCCGGTATGAGTGATGACTGCTAATTAATTGTATTTTGAAGGGTGTAAGTTGCTGCCTCAACGAGGCCCTCTGGGTTGAGGGCTGGAAATGGGGTCACTTATAGCTGCTGCCACCTGGGCTGGGCATGTATTAGTAAGGTTCTCATGAAAAGTTTGTCCACTGAATGAAGGAATTTTAAAAAGTTCCCCAGAGGACCCTCAGGCTGAGAACTTGAAAACCTTGTGGGGGGCATCGGACTTTTAATACTTAGGCATTTATTTTAGGGAATAGCAGCATATATTTTTATAGCAATTGATAATAATTTTAACGTATGGCAGTGGAGTAAAGCTTCCCATTAGCATGAATTGACTTTCTTTTTTTAAATGAGGCAATTTAAAGAAAATGTTACTTGTAATGAAACGAGGGGACCGGTGCATGAAGATCTGTGCAAGAATCTTCCTTCCCCTGGCGTCTGGCACCAGCTTCCCTCCAGCACCTGGAACCCAGGTCTTCACTCTGGCTGCTGCCTCCCACCTTTGCTCCAGGCCGGAGCGGGGCTCTGGCCAGCTCCGTGGCCGCCGCCCAGAGGCTGGCCCTTAGCGGCTGGCCGGCACTTGCAGGAGGCTCTTGGCTTCTTTCATTGCTGGGGCGATGAAGGAAGCCAAGAGTCTCACCCACTCCAGCCGGCTCCATGGCTCCAGCTGGCACCACCATCTTTGTGGCTTATGGGCGCTGCCATCTTTTGTTGTGGAGTGAAGGTTAATTTACATAATACCCTTTTATTAGTATACTAGGGGCCCAGTACACGAAATTCGTGCACTGGGGGGTTCCTCAGCCCAGCTTGCCCCCTGTCATATATTGGGAGTCCTGAAGGGGTGTCCTACTGATGGCTTAGGCCCGCTCCCTGCTCCCCTTGGGGAGTGGGCCTAAGCCGCAGTCTGGCCTCCCTTTGTGGGAGGTGACCAGGCTAATCAAGGGAAGCCACCAGCCCCATCACCGTGCTGCTGCTGCCACTGCCAGTCACCGCAGCCACCAAGGTGTTTTCATCAACACGGACTCCAGTCCCTTCACCATGAAAAAATGACAACTTTCTTTAGGCATTTTCAAGATGTGTCTTTCATAGGAGATGACATTTCTTTCCTTCTTTTTTTGAGGATATGTTTCCATTGATTTTTAGAGAATGTGGAAGAGAAGGGAAAAACAGGGAGAAACATCAAAGTGAAAGGAACACTTTGATTGGTTGCCTTTTGCATATGCCCTGACCTGGGCCCCGGCCAGGGAGGAGCCTACAACCTAGGTACATGCCCTTGGTCAGAATTGAACTCAGACCCTGCAGTCAGCAGGCTGAGGCATTATGTACTGAGCCAAACCAGCTAGGGCAGGATATGACATTTCTTAGCCCTCCAGCAGTGGACCTTCATTTTTTTTTCTCTTGGAGTGTGGTGGAGAAACCCTAGATTGCCTTTTTGGATTCTTATTACCCAAGTTACTAAGAATATTACCAGTGGCATACAGGGGGCTTAGCCAAAGAGCGGTAAGAAAAGGTGTTTCCTCTGTAGTTCACTCTGATCACCGGCTTCACCCCTGCTCCTCCAATTCCTGCTACACCCCTGTCTAAGCCTGTAACCTCTGGCCCAGGATGCAGGCCTGGGCAGAAGACCCCCCCCAAGCCCCTCCGATCGCCAGCTTCACAGAGCACAGGCCTCTGCAATCACCGGCTCTGATCCTGCCCCCTGCCATTGCCAGCTCTGCCCTTGCCCCACTGGCAGCCTCTGGCCAAGGCTGCAGGCCTGGGCAGGGGACCCCCATACCCCTCTGATCACCTGTTCTGACCCTCAGGCCCCCTGCTTCCCCTGCCACCTGCCTGGCTAACAGGCCTGACCACTACAGTGGCAGGGCTGAGCCAGACTGGGCGCCACCATCTTGTGGCCATGGGGGCGGCCATATTTGTGATGGAGTGATGCCTAATTTGCATATTACTCTTTTATTAGATAGGATATACAGACAGACTGCAAATGGGAGTGGGAGGAGGAGGTGGTGTGATTATGTCAAAACTTCAAGAAACTTTCCTCAATGGAAACCTCTTCCTTGGAAGAAGCCTAAGATGTGGCTGAGTTGGGTCAGGAAGGAGCAGGAAAGATGGGAGAAACGGAAGGAGAGATGGTTGGAAGGAAGGAGGGAAGGAAGGGAAAGGGAGTCATAGTCAAGGAGTAATGTCATATTTGGAGCAGGGGGGCGGGCAGGCATTTGGGAGAAGTGTGCAGAGTTTTTTGTATTATTGAAATCATATTTGGGAACTAAAAAGTGTCTTCCTCTTTATGTCACTTGACACTCATAACAGCTTTGTGAAGTTTCAGGCTGTGAGTAGCCAGACCATCACTTTACAGGGGGATAGAGAGAAGTGGCAGTTTGCAGTGTGGTCATGGCAGAAGGGGGAAGGAGGACTTGGCCCCGATGTTGGGTTTGGAATTTGTGGAGGAGTGTGTCCCGACCTGGACTCCTGACACCAGGACACCAGCCCTTTCATGAGGACAATAACAGCAAAATCCATTAGCATTTATTGAGCGCTTACTGTGTGCTGGCTCTCTGCTAAGCAAATTTGGCTCTCTCGATGAAGGCTTTACACTCACCCTATGGCAGAGCATCCGTCACTATCTCCCAGAAAGTGTCGAGGGAGGAGTTATTGATTCATGGTGCCTGCCCTTGTAGAAACTTGCATTCCAATAAGGGAGAGAGGGGAGACAGAAAATAACCACAGGAAGACATAAATAAATGGGATAATTTCACGTAACGCTAAACGCCATGAAGAAAAGCAACAGGGCACTACGACCTGGTCTCTGGCAGCAGGGAAGGGACTGCTCCAATAGGAGACCATCGGGGGGGTTCTCTGAGAGGATGCCGTTAGAGCTGGGGCCAGGAATGTATTGGATTTGAACCCGGGTCATTCCAGAGCTCTGCCTGTGACCCCAAACCTATTCCACCTCTGTCACAGAGTGCTTCGGCCAGAGATGTCTTGCTCCCTTATTAAGAATCCCGGAGTCGTGGCTTAAGGGTGGGAATGCCTGGGGCTGAGGAATGGAAGGATGGTAAGATATATGAGCCAGAAGAGGTCTCACCCTGGGGGCTGCCCTGGCCAGCTCCAGAGCCCTGTGTTCCTGGCCTCAGCAGACCAGTTGTGCGGCACTTGGAGGTCTCTTGAGGTGGTTCCCCTGGCCAGAGGGGAAACTGAGTTCTGAAGGGGAGACTGGCTGCCAAGAGCTGTGGCTTACAGTGTGCCTTGTGCTGGGCTCAGGGGTGTCCAGCTGGGGGCTAAGAGGCTGCCTTGCACCAGGAAGAAGGGGTGCCTATTCCTAATGCACACAAAGGAATTCTCTGGGCTAGTGGCAGCCTGGAGCCTGGTGGAGGATGTGGTAGAGATTGGCCCCCAGGCCACCTGCCCTTTCCAAGCCTGCCTCCTGGCTTTGTCCTGCCAGCCCAGGAGGGTAGGAGGGTAGGAGGGTGAGGATCGCCACTGAGGATGCGGCTATGGATGCGGCCCTCCATAGCTGCAGCAAGGGGACCTTCACGGGTTCATCCCAGGCCTTGTGGGCAGCAGAGAGGAAGGGCTGGACTCCCTGGGGTCTTTGTGGAGCTGACAGCCTGAGGGGGCAGGGCCAGGGGTGGGGGCGGCCTAGAAACGCCTTATCTCTCTGGGCCAGTGTCAGCTCATGTCCCCAGCCGGCAGCACAGGCTGGAGCGGCCAGCCTGAGACTGGGGACTGCAGCGCATTTGCATTTATATTGGAGACTTCTGTTTCTAGGGCCCATGGGGAGGAGGTAGCCACCATGGTCAGCTGAGCAAGATGCAGGAGAGGAGGGGCCTACAGCCCTGTCCTGCCAGGGGCACGGGAAGTGGCCGGTGGGCTGGGCCTGCCTGGCCGAGGAACAGTGGCACAGAAGGTTCTCTGGGCACAAGGCCGGCCCTGACAGCCTGCCCATCCACCCTCCCCGCTGCTTGCCAACATCAGCTGAGAGTTGGCTCCTGCCCCACGGACCTAGGAGAAAGGTCAGAGGCCCGTGCCAGCAAGGGACTGGGCAAGGCAGAGCACACACTGTGTGCAACTGTATGCCGTCCATCTTCCCCTCCTCTCCACCCGAGAAGTTGTTTCAGCCACGAAAACCAGGGTTCAGAGGGGCTTAGCAGCAGGTCCAGGGCGATGGGCTCACTATCCTGTGCCCCCTGGAGCTGCCTCCCAGTGACACTCAAGAGACACCCTCTCCCTTTGGGGCACAGAGGAGTCGACACCCTATTACATCTGAGAGTCGAAGGCACTTATCAAGACATTGTCAGGACTGGTTTTGTGATGGCTGAGGAATCATGTTTCACTTGATGAAGTCCCCTGCTCACGACCAGGCTTCTCCTGCCTTTGGGGAACGCAGCTTCTCCCTGTGAGACTTCATAATAGGGAAGGAATGGAAGGAAGGGAGAAGGAAGGACGAGAGAAATGGAAGGAGGGGATGGATGGAAGGAAGGAGGTCAGGAAGGGGAAGGGAGGGGTAGAGAATAGGAGAAAAGTCAAGGGCAGAGGGTGCAAGTGTGCGGGTTGCCCTTGTGGACCTGGTGCTGTTGGGCATACCCTCTGTGATCCTTCCTGGCTGTTATATGGATTGGTGCTCCCCGCTCTGTCCTCCTGCTCCTCCCCCTACTGCTGAGCCTTCAGATCCCCAGTAACACCCTGCTCCATGTGGTGGAGCACTGATGGCCCAGTACGGGCTCCAATGAGCAGAGGTCAGGGCCCCTCCTTTATCCTAGCGCTCATTTCAAGGTGACTGGTGACCAGGCTCTATCTCCATCCCTCAGTGCTTAGCTGCCTGTGGAGGGGGGCTCTGCCTTACTCTCTGGGTTCTCTTCACTCTCCCTCCCCCATCCCACCAGACGGAGGGCTTGGCCCCATTCCTCCAGCCTGGGACTGTGGGCTTGCAGCTGACACACCTCCTGGTCCTGGCTCTCCGTCCTGCAGTACAAGCCCTCCCTGTCTGTCACCAAACAGTCAGGATGTCCTGTTCCACCTGGCAGGCTGGCTATTGCCCAGCTTAGTCTTAGGAAGTGAGGACCAGCTCTGAAACCCACTACTTAGGGTCACATCCTGCCTGTGCCTCTTCCCAGCTGTGTGGCCTAAGGCAAGACCCTATGCCACTCTGAACCTTTGGCTTCTCATCAATACATGGGCCTAATTGGGACCTGCCTCTTGGATTATATAAGATCCTGCACAGAGTGCTTGGCTTGGTGCCTGGTCTCTAGTAAGCACTCAAGGCATATTAGCTCTTATTATCCAAGTTCCATCTTTCAGTGCCTCTTCTAGAGCAGTGGGGTGTCAGGTTCCGGGGACCTGCCCTTTGTGCTTCCCCCATTAACCCCTTTATGCCCAGTATCACCTGATATGACTGTTCCAATACATACAGGCTGGAACCCTGTTGCTATTATACTATTGCTATTTCTCCCAGCTAACGTCTCATGAGTTTTTATGGTGAGTCAGCCATTGCTCAAGCCCATTTTAAAGTCTGACTCCAAATTCCTTGACATTCCTCCTGCCAAGAGGTAGGGTTTATGTCCCCTCCTGTGATTGCTTCCAGGAATAAAATGGGGCAGAAGTGACATTGTGTGACTTCTGAGAATAGGTTAGAAGTGGCCAAGCCATTTCTGCTTGGGTCTCAGGGCCCATTCACTCTTGGCATCCGGCCACCACGCGAGGAAGCCCAGCTCCCAAGGAGAGGCCACCCACCCGGGTGGTGTGGCCTACAGCCTCAGCCGAGCTAGTCTGGCTGCCAGACACGCAGGGGAAGACATCTCGAGATGATTTCTACCCCCAGCCTTCAACTCTTTTTGGCGGAGGCCACAGACGTTGTAGAGCAGAAGGAAGCCATTGCCATGTGCTGTGTGTGAATCCTGACCCGTAGGAATCTGTGAGCATAAGACAGTGTTTAGTGGCACCATGCTTGCGTAGTTTGCTATACGGCAGTCACTGGCATCTCCTCGCGCACTCACTGAGGCTTCATGTGCGCAGTAGTTGTTACAGTCATGTCCATTTCACAGAGGAGGAAATGAAGGCCCAGAATGCTGTAGCAAGTCGCCTGAAGTCACAGAGCACATAGGAGCTGGAATCTGTGCTCATGGGTGTGCTTGATGCTGAGTGTTAAAGAGTCAGCCCCATCCTTCAGGACCGGAAGGGCCAAGGAGGTGATGGGATGTCCATTTGAGGACCCTGGGGGCTGCGGGAGGGCACTGACGTGGGATTTGTGAGGCCAGAAGCTCTCTTGGGTGCCACAGGGAGGGTGGGTGAGAAGGGGCTGGAGGTGGCCCATGAGAATGGACAGTGCCATCCTGCCATTGTCCACTGTCTTCTCTCTTCTCTGCCTCTCAGAGCTGCAAAGGCAGCAGCAGGAGCCCTGGTCTTAGGCCCCCATGTGCTCTGCACCTGTCACAGTTTGGCCTAGCCAGGGACACCAGCCAATTGGGCTAACCTGGGTTTTGCCCTCAGATGGCAGAGCGGGGTGGTAAAGGCCAGCAGCTTCAGGGCCAGTGTGAGCAGGAAGATGTACCAGGAGAGTCGTCTGCCCTCACATGTCAAGGTGGGCCACAGAGCTCCAAGATCATCTGCACCAGCTGGATCTGTTTGTGTTGAGTTGACCGTGAGTGGCAGAGAGCCCAAAAGAAGTGACTTAAATGAGACAAATACTGATCTCGCTGTCTTATAATCAGTCTGGAGGCAGGCAGTTCTAGGCTAGCGAGGTGGCTCCTTGATCTCCACAGGCCCAGCCTCCTTCTGTCTTGCTGTTTCATCCTCCTCAACACCTCATGGTTCCAACTGGCTGCACGTACTCCAGCCCTCACACTCACGTTCCTCCCAGAGAGAAGGAGGAAGTGGCAAAGAATGTTTGCCGACTCTTTAAGGACTTCTTCTAGAGCAGCGGTCGCCATCCTTAGGGACCTCATGGACCGCCGGTGGACCATGGGTTGGCGACCGCGGTCCCACAAAACGCACGTGATCCGACGTCCCTCCTCTTGGCCGGAATGGAGACACATGGCCACACATAGCTTCAAGAGGCCAGTGAGTGTGATCTCTGTTCTGGGTGTCCATGTGCCCAGCAACTTTGGGGTGTTCTCATGCTGAGGGAAAGGAAGGTAATGGGCCTGGGGAACCAGCCAGGCAGCCTGAGTGAGTATTTGGAAACTCCAGATCATTTTACTTCCCGGCTTAAAACCTTTCTGTAGCTTCTATTGATGCTGCGATAAAGACTAAATCCTCATCTGGCCCTCAGGGCTGCCAGGTCTCACCATGGCCCACCTCTCCACCTTCATCCTCCCCACCCCACCCCACCACTGAACTCAAACCATGCCCACCCCCCACGCCCCCACCCTCACCCTGGTCTCCGTGGTGCTCTGATTATTTGGAAAGCCCATATCAGACAGGATCACCACCGAGGCAATTAATGACTCCTAGTCCTGTGGTCACAAAGCCCTTACTATGTGCCAGGTACATACATACATTTTCTCATTTTAATTCTCACAACAGCCCCTTGAGGTTGGTATGATCCAGAGCTCCTTTAACAGATAAACAGAAACATGCTGGGCTGAGCCATGTTGTGACCACCTTGCTGCACTGCTCTGCTGGGGAGAACGACCTCTGTAGGCATGATGTGGCACAGCCTGCCCTTTTTTATTTCCCTTTATCGTCTGATGTAGTCCCCACAGTTTCTGTGGCCCTTTTGCAAATAAGGAAATGGAGGCTCCGAGAGGGCAGGGTGGTAGCTACATCCTGATTGGGACCCAGGTTTGCCTGCCCTTTGCCTCCTGGCAGCTGCCCCTGGGGAGTGAGTGAGGATGGGCCACTCTTGGGCTTTCATAGTCCTGACGAATGTGGCAGGGATTCCAAAGTCCAGCTTTCAGAGGAGGAAACGCAAGTTCCTTCCCCCAGAGGGAACTTGCCCAGTGTCCTGTATACCACCAGGGATGCTGCTGGGAAGGGACCCCGGTCTGCTGACTTCCAGTGCAGAGATCTTGCACACTTGGTTCCTTTATGCAACAAATATTTATTGAGCACCTACTGTGTGCCAGGCACCGTGCTAATGATCACAGTGGTACATGTGGAGCTGTTGTTCTAGGGGTGGGGAGGGGAGAGGGAGACAGACTCGATAACTAAATAAATCATCAACAGCTGCTGTCTTCCCTTTTTATTTCTTTCCTTCAACAAATATTTATTGAGAACTATATTTCTGTAAGACAGACATGGTCCTGGCTCTGGCAGTGGAGACAGGCACTAAATGAGGAGACACATAAATAAACAAGATTAATTCAGATTGTAATAAGACGGAGAAGCAAACAAGGTTAAGTGGAGGGAACAGGAAGTGCAAAGGTGCGGAGAAAGGACTGGGCTTGGGATGTGGAAGGAACTGAGAGAAGGGCCAGGGCAGCTGGAGCAGGGTGAGAGGGGACCGTTCAGGGGGGAAGACTGACAGGAGGGAAGGGGCTTAGGAAAGGCCAAGGTGCCATGAATAGAGAGAGGGGATGATTAGCCTTCCCTCCCTACTCCCCCGCTCCACACACACACCTGATGGGCATCCCTCAGGGAGGCCAGTCATCCCTGCATCTGGGGGTTTCCCAGCCAGACCCCCGAGGGGCAGGAGCCCAACACCTGCTGGCCTGGCACTGCCTGCCTTGGTGCAGATAAAGGCCCCAGCCCCCTGCAGTGGAGCCCCCTCCACAGTGCCTCCACCTGCACAGCCGGGCAGGGCATTGTGTGCTGGCTCTGATGGCACACCTGGTGTTCTCACCAGCCTGCTGGCTGTCCTGATTTAGGGGGTCGTTCTGGCTGGTTCCGGAGCCTGTTTCCTGAAGTCCACCAGCTGCGACTAGGCTGGCTGAGGGAGGAAGCAGGCTCCAGTGGCCAGGGAAGAAGGCACCCCTCGCCCTGGAAGCCCATTGGACCGAGAGAGGTTTCCTGAGCATCTCTGAAACCCCAGACCTCCCTTTTTTGGCCATCCTTCCCTGGTGGCAGAGAGCAGGGACTCGGGTAGAAAGCAAAGTTCAAGTTGAGCTGCTGCGCTTCGAATTCCTCTCTCCCTCTCGGGTCTCAGTTTCCTTCTCTGTATAACTGGTAATTGGCTTAGCTCAACTCATGGTATAGCCTCTAGAGCAGCTGCTCTCAACCTGTGGGTCACGACCCCTTTGGCGGTCAAACGACCCTTTCACAGGGGTCACCTAAGACCATCCTGCATATCAGATATTTACATTACGATTCATAACAGTAGCAACATTACAGTTATGAAGTAGCAACAGAAATAATTTTATGGTTGGGTCACAACATGAGGAACTGTATTTAAAGGACCAGAAGGTTGAGAACCACTGTTAGAGCAAGCGTATCAAACTCAAAGGCTGACACGGGGCAAATAAACAAGGTTTAAGTTCACGTGGGCTGCCAAAAAACAAAAGTTCCAGTTTTCATAGAAACATAGGTTTATTTTGATAGAGACCGAATACAAAGGTCTGAAATAAATGAGTCATCGTTAACGTAAGATAATAGAACATTTTAATAAAAATTAATATTTTTTCTTTAACATTAACTTACCAGACACTGAATAACTGCACAAATTAATAGGCGTAACGCAAATAAACCTATACTTCTCCGAAAGCGAAATATTTCCTGTTGCGCACACCAAACAAGTCAGTCCAAGACTAATGATGCGGCGATCGGCTGCTAAAATATTCGCTGCTAGTATCAGTGGAGAGAAATGGTGCGCTTACTTGTGAGGTGCATAAGGGAAATGAATGCAACACGATTATAGTAATCGGTCATTAGCGAACGTTGTAGTTGTTAACCATTATGTACAACAGGATATTGTAAAAATTAAGTTATGAAATTTTTATTGAAATGTTTCTTACATACCGCTACATTGGCTGGGCCGCAAAAATACGCATTGTGGGCCATATGCAGCCTTTGGGCCGCGCGTTTGACATGCCTGCTCTAGAGCCAGACCATCTGAATTTCTTCACTCTACCGTGTAGTGGCTGCTTGAACCTAGCAACGTTACTTTCAGTGCCTCAGTTTACCCATTTATAAAACAGGAAGTATAATAGCACTTATTTCCAGGGTCATGTGAAGATTGAGTTATGTGTATCTGGTGCTTAGCACAGTGCCTGCCCCATGGTAAATGCTATATTTTAACTCTAATTTTTATTATTATTCAAGTCTTTAGAGAACTGGAAAGACAGTGGGGATAACTGGGTCCATCTGCAAACTTTTGTCTTTGGTTTTAACAGAGAAGCTCTGCATTGCTCAAGAGAAATTTTACTCAGAGCCCCAGCTGTTAGGAGGGGATGGAAGGGGGGCGCCTGCCCCACCTGCTCTCCCATCTCTATGTTGGTAGCCCCCAAGGGGGCTACTGGAGCATAATATGAAAACTCATGCCCAGTTTGATTCCTTCGGCTCACAGTTAGGGAAACTGAGACGCAGAGAAAGGCAGGGATCAGGCCCCACAGGGAGTGAGCAGCTCAGCCTATCCTAGAACCCAGATCTCCTGGTTCTCTCAGTGCAAGACAATGGGCAGAGCTGGGAGAAAAGCAAAGACCAGAAGCCGCTTAGGGGACTGGGTACATTGTGGTGTCAACTCATTAGCATGCAAATGACATGCAAACGAATGCAAAACAGCATGTTTTATGCTAATTTGCAGAGTCGAGAGCGACATTTTTGGTAATAGGGCAGCAGTCCTAGTCCCTGGGCATTGCCGAACACGCATCCCTTTTTTCTCTCTTTCTTTCATTATTATGATTGGGCCCATAAATCTTGGTTTGGCTGTGATCCCACCCTTTTTTGCAAGCCTAGTTCTTGTCACGCTCAAGGGCTCCCTCTCCAGTTCTCTGGTCCTGTTTGGGCCCAGAGACAGGCCTGGACAGTGGGTCAGAGAACCAGGACTCAGGAGTCACCAGTCAGTGCAAGGGGCTGAGCCTGTCCTGGACGCTGCTTCTTGGCAAGAGTCTGATGGGACTGGGGATCAGGGCAGGTGCTATTCTACGTCAACTGGCCCATGGGCATCTGGGACATGACTGCCAGGCTTCCCAAAAGCTGTCCTTAACCTCAGGTTCGGCACTTCCTCTGAGCTCCCAGGGCCATTGTGGCTTCTGTGCCATTGTCCTTTAGGGCTGGCCTGCCTCGCAGGATGAGCTGCTGGGGGGGGGGGGGCTATTTCTTTTCCTGTGGGACACCCAGTGCCTGGGACACAGGTTTGGATTGTATTTGGTGTTGGGAGAACTAAATCAACCCACGGAGATCTGGCAGTGCACCTGGGGGTGAGTGTGCAGGCTCCGCAACCATGCAGCTTGAATTCAAATCCTGACACCACTACTTTCTGAGGAAAAAAAAAATGAATTCTCATAGCACCTACCATGTTCCTTGTGCTTGCTTTGTGCTTGCTGTTTATGCTCTCATCCACGTATAGGATACTGATAGCAGTATCCTATAAAGCATTATTATTGCTTCCATTTTTATGGAGGGCAGGTTAAATGACCAAGGTGACATGGGGGGGGGGGATGCCTAAGGGGCACTTATAGTTACTAAGGATGAGCTCCTCACTAGGCAGTGACTCAGCCCTCAGGAAAGCTGCTGTTACAGGGTACCTGGGCTTCTACCCTTGCGATCAGCTAATCTTTTGACAATGTTCAACTTGGCTCCTGGGAAAATGATGCTTAAGAAACCCCCCAACCTTTTTTTTTTTTTTGTAACTGCTTGTACCATTTTGTGTTCAGGGAAATGGCTGACGGCAAGGAACCGCCTTCCCCACGTCACTTAGATACGACTTTCTCTGGACTCCCAGTAAGGCTCAGGGATGACTCTCTTGTCTGCCTGTGACCTTTCCCCTTTTGCCTGAACCTGCCCATTAGACCAGACAGACTCTCCCACTTCCTATTCTTTGTCTCATGGTTGATTGGCTGAGATTAGAACTGTTTGTCCATATGAAACTAGACGCTGAGATAAACATTTCCTGTGCCGCTGGTTGAAGGCTAAATTCCCCAAATTCCCCCGCCTGGAACCTGTCTGCACCTCCCTGTAAAAGACTAAGACCACTCCACTCCACCTACCATCTCCCATCTGGGGACCCAGGTTGCTCCCCTGTTGCAAGAGCTTGAATAAAATCATCTTTCCCATTGTTCGACGCATTATTATTTGTCTTTGACACATTCCACCGCGCCATTGTCCACCTAAGGCCCTGGGGCTGTGTGAGGGCCCTGTGTTTGACCTTGGAGCACTTCCTGAGCATCCCTGCGGCGTGGTACCTCCTCTGCAACGCGGGATGCTCGCGGGCCCTACCTCCTCAGGTTGCGACGGGAGGAGATAACGCCAGAAAACGCTTGGCGCAGAGCCCGGCCCAGGGCGAGCGCTCCAGAAATGTCAGCCGTTGTGCGTGCAGGAGAGGAGAGGAGAGGAAACTGGACGGGACCAGCGGCGGGGGTGGGGGTTGGGGGGGGACACACGGCGGGAGGAAGTTGGGGGTGCCCCGTGTCCCCACATCATCCCCCCCGACCCCCGTGGATCGCAAGCCGGGGCGGGGGGCACCATCCCCGCCCCTCCCCTCCCCGCCGTCCGCCCGCCTTTGATTGCGGCGAGCAGCGAGTCGCGGAGCAAATTAACTTTTTGCACACTTCATTATGCGCCGCCCCGCGTCCCCCGGGGCCGCGGCCCCGCCCCGCGCCGACAACTTGATTGGGCAATTAATCTTCGCGCCCCCACCCCCCCGCCCGCCCGGCCTTTGTGAGCCCGACCGCGGGCTGCGGGCGCCCGCCCGGCCGAGCGGTCTGCTCGCGCTGATAAGGCGCCCCTCGCCGCCCGGCCCCCGCCTTTGTCAGGGCGCCGCCGGGGCCGGCCGGCGCGCTGCCGTCTCGCACCCCATCAGCGCGCCCCCGCCCCTCCGGCTCGGTCCATCTGTTTGAGCTCACAATCCTCCAGCGGCTGGGGCTGGGGGAGGGGGCTCGCTCTTGGGCAGGAAGCCAGCGCCCCTCCACCCGGCGCCCCATGTGTGAGGAGTGAACCCCCCCACCCCCCACGCACGCTCGTGCACGCGCGCGCGCCCTTTGCCCAATTAAGCAGCGTCGAGGTAATTAAGAAGGGGGTGGGGGCAAGCACAGCGGCGGCAGTCTGGGGAGTGGGAGGTGGGCTTCCCAGCAGGGCCCCAAAAGAGGGGGTCCGGCCACCCATCCTTGTACCCCAGGGGTGTAATGCCTGGCTCCTGGCTTGGGGGTCTTCAGGTTCTAAGGACTGTAGTGGTGGTGATGGGAAGAGGGGTGGAGAGGAAGGAGGAAGGGTCCCTGGGAATTTGGCTGATAATTCGTGCCTCTTTGTGCAGTTCTGGGGTTTTGTCAGCAGTTGACCCAGAGTCAGAAAGGCAGCCTTGGGATTCCAGTAGGGTTGAGAAGTTGAGTCCTAAATGGAGGGTCAAGTCAGGGCTATCGTAGAGGCCAATAGCAGGGTGTTAAGAAAGAGGTTCAGAAAGTGCCCCCCCTCCCCCTACTGTGAGGGGGTTGTGTGTCGGGTGGCGGTTCTGTGCCTGGGGTGGCAGAAGTGATGGGCTGAGACTACGATGGTGCAGCATATGCTCACAAGTGTTGGTTCTTGTTATTTCTGTGTTTTTCCCCTGATAGGGCCAGGGCTGAAAACGATGGATGGAAGACGGTGCTGGGAATGAGCCCGGCATCTCATTCTGCTCCTGAGCCAGCAGACTAGAATGGTGCTGGGACCTGGGCTGCAAAGGTGTGGGCTGCACAGGGCGTGGGGCTGGTGTGTGTGAAGGTGTGTCCTTGGGAAGTGTCTGCACTAGTGTCTGAGGGGTGTGAGTTTTGGGTTGGGAATTGACAGCCTTCATCAGTTCTCGTAAGAGGGGCGTGGCCCAGTGTGTGCACAGGATCTTTGTGTGCAGGGTACGAAAAGCGGCTTCATCTGCACAGTCCCCCAACACTGAACACTCACTTGTTTTCGAGTCTCCATAGTATCACCACTTGGGACAGCATGAGCCACGTAGAAGCTGTTGGAAGCTCTCACAGGCTCACGGTCTAGTTTGGGAGATGGAGGAGAAAATCAACATAAGACATGAGGTCCAGTGGATGATAGGAGACGTAGATAAAAACAAAGCAGGACAACTGATTAGGTGTGTGTGCCCCACTTGCTAGACATCCCCACCCTCACCGCCATCAGGAAGCCCCATTGTCAGAGCAGCGAAGGTTACATTCCTGGGCCCAGAGCTGTAAGGCCACCCTGATTTTGTGCAGCCTATCTCCACACTCCCTAGGACCCAGCCCAGCCAGTTCTATGGCCATGGGGTCCCTGGGGTGATGGGCAGGCCTCAGGCTGCTGTGGCTTCTCTCCCCCTTATTCCTGTGGAGGTGGTAGTGGTTCCTTCTGATAATGACAACTTCCAGTCTTGCATGACAGAAAGGCCTTTTGGGCCCACAGTCCAGAAGGGGCCCTGTCAGCGGGAGCTGAATTAAAATGGAGAAATACAGCCTCCCTCCCCCCTCATCCTCTCCTTACTCCCCTCATTCCCAGCCCCTGAGGCTATGGGTGAATAGTTTTGCAGTCCCCTTTGCCTTGCTGAGCTGAGTTAGCTGGGTGTAAACCTCCCTATTGGGAATTAAAGATAGGGAACACCAGGACTAGCAGGTGGAATTTAAAGAAGTATTGTTTAACTGAACTCCCCCACCCTCTCACAACCTCCAGGTTTAGATCCCTCATCAATTATGCGACCTGATTCTAAAGTTCTGGCTTTAAACATCCCAGAATTCAACATTGTAGGCTTCAGACTATTAACATCCTATGCATCTTATACAAACATCCTACATTTCTGTGATTTCTGCCTTTATGTTCCAGAATTCTGGGTCTCCTACATTGATTTTGTTGGGGTCTGTGCCTTGAAATGGCAACAGAGAAAGACTACATGCAGAGTCATGTAATACAAGTCATAATAACAGCAATGAACAGACTTTCAATCACGTTTTTATGTAAGTATTAGAGGCCCGGTGCACAAAAATTTGTGCACTTGGGGTTGAGAGGGGGAGGGTTCCTCAGCCCGGCCTGTGTCCTCTCGCAGTTTGGGAACCCTCGGAGGATGTCCACCTGCTGGCTTAGGCCCGATCGTCCGGGGAACGGGCCTAAGCTGGCAGTCAGTATCCCTCTGGCAGCTCGGGAGCCCTCAGGGGATGTCCACTTGCCAGTGGGGAGCAGGCCTAAGCTGCAGTTGGACATCCTTAGCGCTGCTGAGGAGGCAGGAGAAGCTCCCACCATCACCGCTGTACTGGCAGCCGTCAGCCTGGCTTGTGGCTGAGTAGAGCTCCCCCTGTGGGAGTGCACTGACCACCAGGGGGCAGCTACTGTGTTAAGCGTGTACCCTCTGGTGGTCAGTGCATGTCATAGCAACCAGCTGTTCTGACATTGAGTCAATTTGCACATTGGCCTTTTATTATAGAGGATATAAATTAACGAAGTAAATATTTTGTTAGAAGGTGGTGTGTGCAGGATAGAGGGGTAGGGAGTAAGAGGTGCAATTAAAATTGATGGCCAAGGTAGGATGCACTAAGAAGATACTGGATTTTCAGTCTTTTTTTTTAAATTTAAATTCTTTATTGTTTAAAGTATTACATATGTCTCCTGTTTCCCCCATTGACCTCTCCCCGCCCATGCCCACCTCCTGCCCCAGCACATGTGATTTTCAGTCTTTCAATTGCTGAGATTTGAAATCTCAATCTATAATTATGGATTTATTTCTCTTTGCAGATCTATCAATTTTTTGCTTCATGTATTTTAAGGATCTGCCATTAGGGGAATAAACATTTAAAACTGTTATATGTTTTTGGTTATTTGACCTCTTAATCATTATGAAAAAATCATTATGACCATATCTATTCTTGGTAAGATTCTTTGCTCTGAAATGAACTTTGTCTGATATTAAACTAGCCACTCCTGTGTTTTTTTGTGTTTTTTTTTTTTTGTTGTTGTTGTTGTCTTAAAATATATTTTATTGATTTTTTACAGAGAGGAAGAGAGAGGGATAGAGAGTTAGAAACATCGATGAGAGAGAAACATCAATCAGCTGCCTCCTGCACACGCCCCAGTGGGGATGTGCCCGCAACCAAGGTACATGCCCTTGACCGGAATCAAATCTGGGACCTTTCATTCCGCAGGCTGACGCTCTATCCACTGAGCCAAACCGGTCAGGGCTCCTGTGTTCTTTTGATTACTGTGGTCTGTCTTTTTCTATCCTTGTACTGTTACCTTGTGTCTTTATGTTTAAAGTATGCTTTTTTGTAGTTGGCATGTATTTGGGTCTTTAAAAAAAATCCAGTCTGAAAATCTCTGCTTTTTAATGGGGTATTTAGATCATTTACATTTAATGTGATTATTGATGGTTAGTTTTAATCTATCATCATGCTGTTTGTTTTCTCTTTGTCCCATCTACTCTTTGCTTCCTTTTTTTCTTTTTCTGATTAGTTGATCATTTAAAAAAATATATATTTTATTGATTTTTCACAGAAAAGAAGGGAGAGGGACAGAGAGCTAGAAACATCAATGGGAGAGAAACATCGCTCAGCTCCCTCTTGCACACCCCCTACTGGGGATATGCCCGCAACCCAGGCACATGCCCTTGACTGGAATCGAACCTGGGACCTTTCAGTCCCCAGGCTGACGCTCTATCCACTGAACCAAACTGGTCAGGGCTAATTGAGCAGTTTTTTACAATTCCATTTTACCTCCTTTGTTGATTTATTAGTTGTAATTCTTCCTCTTGTTATTTTGTGGTTGCATTGGGATTTATAGTACATATCTCTAACTTATCACAGTCTATTGTCAAGTGATATTATATCACTTTATATGTAATGTAAGAACTTCACAATAGTGTACTTCTATTTCTGTCTTCCTGACTGTGAACTATTATTGCCATACTTAGGTAAATGTTAAACTCCATAAAATACTGTCATTATTTGTGTTTAAACAATAAATTATATTTTAAAGACATTTAAATGATAAGAAAAAAATCTTATATATTTACTTGGTAGTTAACATTTTCAGTGCTCTTTATCTCTCTGTGGACCCAGATTTCCACCTGATATCATTTTCCTTCTGCCTGAAGGATTTCATTTGTCATTTCTTATAGTGCAGGTCTATTGGTGAATAATTCTTTCAGCTTTTATATGTATAAAACCATCTTTATTTCACCTTCATTTTTTTTGAATGATACTTTAAATGGGTATAGAATTCTTTGTTGACACATTTTTTCTTTCAGTAAGTTAAAAGATGTTGTCAACTATTTTATTCTTTATATCATAATGTCAAACAAGAAATCTGTTATTATCCTTATCCTTGTTGCTCTGTATTTAACAAGTCTTTTTTTTTTTATAACTTTTTAAAGTATTACATATGCCTCCTTTTTCCCCCATTGACCTCTCCCTGCCCATGCCCAATATTTTCCTTTTTGTCATCAGTTTTGAGCAATTTGATCATGATGGGTAATTTTCTTCCTGTGTTTTGTGCTTGAAGGTTTGTTAAGCTTCTTGGATTTGTGAGTTTATAGTTTTCATTAGATTTGGAACATTTTCAGCTTCCTCCTCACCCCTCAAATATATGCTTTCCTTTGGGGACTTTAATTACATATCTAATCTAATAAAAGAGTAATATTGAAATTGACCATTTCTACGGGATGCCTAAGCCACACCCACCAACCAATCAGAGCGGCTGTATGCAAATTAACCCAGCCAAGATGAAGGCCGGCAGTCACGGAGCTGAGTAAACAAGCAGCTTCCGTTGCAGCAGGAGTAAGCTGTCTGCCAGCTGGCTGGCTGGGCCTCTCTCTGCCCACAGCAACATTGTTGCAATTATAGAAGCCTTGGAGCTGAAACAAACAGCAGGCTTCCGTTGCACCAGTGATGGAGGAAACTGCCTGCCTAGAGTCTACTCAGGCAACATTCTTTCAATATAGAAGCCACAGAGCTGAAGGCAACAGGAGACTTCGTTACCTGTCTGGGCCTGGACTTAAAGGAATAGTGTATCAATTATAGAAGATAAATAAACCCCAGAAACCTGCTTCCAGCCAGCCTTGCTGAGACATTGGATCAATGGGAGCTGTGGGCAGACTGAAAACCTGCAAACAGCCCTCAGCCCATCACCCACGCTGGCCACACCCCAGTGGGGTGAGGCTCCCCACTGGG
Organism: Murina feae; assembly: GCA_004026665.1. Lineage (NCBI taxonomy): Eukaryota > Metazoa > Chordata > Mammalia > Chiroptera > Vespertilionidae > Murina > Murina feae. Next base: position 11,123 of record PVJC01004011.1, on the reverse strand, counting down.
GGGCTTGGCCAGCCTGCAAACAGCCATAAGCCCCTCACCAGGCTGGCCAGGTACCCCAGTAGGGACACAAAACCTGAAGGGACTGTGGGAAGCCTGAAACGCCCCTCAGCTCCTCACCCAGGCTGCCCAAGCACCCCAGTAGGGACCCAAAACCTGAAGGGGCTGTGGGCAGCCTGAAAACAACCCTCAGCCCATCACCCAGGCTGGCCACACCCCCATGGGGTGAGGGTCCACACTGGAGGGCTTGGCCAGCCTGCAAACAGCCATAAGCCCCTCACCCAGGCTGACCAGGCATGCCAGCAGGTGGACATCCCCAGAGGGGTCCCAGACTTCGAGAGGGCACAGGCCGGGCTGAGGGACCTCCTGAGTGCACAAATTTTTGTGCACCGGGCCTTTGGTGTATATATATATATATATATATATATATATTAGGCTGCTTGAAGTTGTTGCACAGCTCTTGATATGCTTCTTGTTTTTTCCTTTAAATTATTTCTTTGCTCGATGTGTTCCATTTTGGATAGCTTCTTTTTGCTGTCTTTAGAATCACTTACCCTTTTTTCTTGCTGCTTTTAGTCAGACCTTAATCCTAGCATATTTTTCACTTCAGACATTGTAGCTTTCATTTCTAGACATTCAATTGGATCTTTTTTATATCTTCCATGTGTCTCTTTAACCTTTAAAAAATATATTTTTATTGATTTCAGAAAGGAAGAGCGAGGGAAAGAAAGAGAAATATTAATGATAAGAGAGAATAATTGATTGGCTGCCTCCTGCACTCCCCCTACCAGGAATCGAACCCAAAACCGTGACCTCCTGATTCATAGGTCAGTGCTCAACCAATGAGCCACACTGGCTAGGCTGTCTCTTCAACTTTTAAACATATAGAATACAGTGTTAATAATTATTTTATTATTCTTATTCACTACTTCTGTGTCAGTTCTGGGTCAATTTCAGTTGATTCACTATTTTCTTTATTATGGGCCATTATTTTCTTGCTTCTTTGTATAGCTGGTAATCTTTATTTGGATGCCAGACATTGTGACTTTTACCTTTGTTGGATGCTGTATATTTTTATAACTGTATTTCTGTAAATCCTCTTGAGTTTTGCTGAGAGCCAATGAGATTACTTGGAAACCTGATCCTTTCAAGTCTTGCCTTTATGATTTGTTGGGTCTAGAGCAGTGTTCTGTTGAGAGCTAATTCTTTACCAGTAGTGAGAAAAGTCCTTCCTAAGTACAACAGTCCACCCTTATCTACAAGTTCACTTTTCAGTTTCCACTACCAGCGATCAACCATGGTCTTAAATCTTACATGAAAAATTCCAGAAATAAGCAATTCGTAAGTTTTAAATTGTGTGCTGTTCTGAGTAGCATGATGACCTCTCGAGCTGTCCTGTTCTGTGTGGTGTACCTGTATCTATGCTGTATATGTCCCCCCCGCCCCCACACACACACCCCATTGGTTAGTCACTTAGTAGCCATCTGGGTTATCAGAGCGACTGTCTCAGAATCGAAGTGCTTGTATTCAAATAACCCTTATTTTACTTAATAATGGCCCCAAAGCGGGAGAGCAGTGATGGTGGCAGTTTAGATATGCCCAAGAGAAGCAGGAAGGGCTTTCTTTAAGTGAAAAGGCATGGATGTTTAGGAACAAACGTAGTATAAACGGGGTTCAGCTACTATTCGCTGTTTCAGGCATCCATCGGGAGCCTGGGAACGGATCTTCCATGATGGAATAAAGGGGGGACTGCTATACTCCAGCTAGTGTGCCATGAGTTAATGAAATTTTTCTATTTTGGCACCATTTTGGTCCTGTGTGAGTGCTGGGCACTGTTTTCTAATCTCTCCCCATGGTTTTTTTTTCCTAGCCCAGAATAATTTTGTCACACACAAGTGCCAACTAGTGCTTAGCATAATGCCCCAGGGAGACTTTCTGTAGATCTCCGGAATTCTCTCTCCGCGCAGATCTTTCCTTCTGGACACTCTGTCTTGCACACTCTGCTCTCCTTGGTCCCCTGGACTCTCGGCCGCATCTCCTTAGCTCAGGGATTCTGCTGGGCTCCACCCGGGCACTCTTCCGGCACTAAGATCTGGAAACTCCTCCCAGGTTGTAACGAGGCAGTCACAGGGCTCACCTCAGAGACCTTAGAACACAGACTTAAAGGGGGTGATAGAGTGAACCATGAGGATGGGGGGCGAGGGAGCGGATACCAGGTGACAGGAACAGCAAGTACCACAGCCCTGTGCAAGTGTGCCTAGGAGCGTTTGAGGAATTGAAGAGAGCCCGGATGGCTGGAGCAGGAGTTGCTGGGGAAAAGAGGGGGAGAGGGGATGAGGTGCTCGTTTGTCAGGATTTTGCAAGCTTACACCAAGTCTTTTAGACCAAGTGAAATGGGAGCTATGGGAGGGTTTTGGGCAGAGGAGGGATAGCTTTTATTTACCTTTTATAGGATCTCTAAGTTGACTGAATTAACTGAAAGGAACAAGAGTGAAAGCTTGAGACAGCGGGGGAACCAGTGTACTAAACCAGGCGAGAGAGGATGGTGACACATACATAGGAGGACGTACTGTCAAGGGGGTTATTAACCAGGGGAGTGGGGGGAGGGGGGTGGGGGTGCTGTCAGTGTTCTATGTCTTGATCTGGGTGGAAGTTACATCATGTGCTCACTGTGTGAGGATTCATTAAGCTGGATTTGCACATCCAGTTGTGTTCCTCTACATGAATGTAATGCTTCAACAAATAAAAATAAAAAATACAGAGATGAAGATGACTTGGACCAGGCTGTTATCAGCGGGAGTGAGGAGAAGTGGGTAGATAGGATAACCAGCAAGATTTGAGGGTAGACCTAGTGTTAGGTGTGAGGAAAAGAAAAAGGTCCAGGGTAATGGCATGTGAGGGTTTGAGAATCTTTGCCTTCGGGAGTGTAGTTTGTGTGATGGATTCTAGAGCAACTGGTGGTCACCTTTGCTTCATGAGGTTATAGAGCCTCCTTGAGAGTGAAATCAGGGATGAAGAAATCAAAGCTAAGGTAGCGGGAGAGACAGGGTCTTCACAATAACATGTCAGCTCCTAGATCAGGCCTTACCTGAAGTCAATAAATACCCTGGGCTTCTCAGTTATATAAAGCAGCAGCCCATTTCTTTCACTTGTAACTAAAATATCCCCATGGATACAACTTCTTCACATGCTTTCCTCCGGCTACATCATCCCAGGGACCTGAAGCCATATCCTCTCCTCCTCATTTTTAACTCCTGTCCTGAACTTTCTTTTCTCTGAACCTTTGCTTCCTGTGGCTCCTTTTTCCAGCGTACCCCTTGCTCCCTTTCCTTTTACTCTCACATCCAAACTGTCCACCGGTTTAAATCAATTCTGACTCCACCAGTTGAAAGTTAGTGCTGGCAGGGCCCTTCGACACCAACCCTTCACCCTCACTCCCATTTTACAGATGGGAATATTGAGGTCACTCTGTGAGACATGGGTGGATATGTGGCAGTGTCCTGACTCCCTCAGGGGCTTTCCGTGATCCTCTCTGTTCAGCTTTTTCTGTCCCCACCCTCACGCATAGAACTCTTTTTTAAAAAGTATGTTTTTAGTGGAAGGGAGAGGGAGAGAGGGATAGAAACATCAATGATGAGAGAGAATCATTAATTGACTGCCTCCTGCACGTCTCCTACTGGGGATCGAGCTCTCAACTCCAGGCATGTGCCCTGACCAGAAATAGTTTACAGGTTGATGCTCAACCACTGAGCCACACTGGCTGGGCTTGAAGAGAACTCTTCACAACAGTTTACATTCTCTTTCACACTGCTGGCCTTTGCACACGCTGTTTCCTCAGTTTGGGATGTCCTATTCTACCCTGTCCTTCTGGAAAAGTTTCTACTTGAATTTAAAGTCTCGACTCAAGGATCAGACTTCCAGAACCTTCCCTAATGACCTTCCAGGGTACTCCCACAGCTGCCTCTGGTACCTCCATGAACCTGTTCATCCTTCTCTATTGTGGTGTCTGTTTCCTGTCTGCCTCGCTGTTTGGACACTGTGGTGGTGGTTCTGGCAAAGAAGGCTCCCAGTCAGTGTTTTTTAATCACGAATGAGGAAGATCATTGATGGGGAGGGGAACCAGCAATGGCCTTGGAGGCAGGAGATCCGAGCTGTGTGGCCTTCGGGAAGTCATGTCCTCTCTTAGAGCCTCAGGTTTTTCAGCCACAAAAATACGCCATTCTAGTGCTTAGAACATCAGGGAGCCTGCATTTGAATCCTGGCTCTGTGACCTTGGGCAGATTCCTTGAGCTCTCTGTGCCTCAGTTTCCTCACTTGCAACGTGGAGATAATAAATGTATCTGCCTTGTAATTGCGAGCATTAAACGGGCTCATATTTACAAAGCCTTTAGGACCATATTGGGACAGCACATAAGCACCCCAAAATGATAACCATCAGACAAAAGAAACCCTTGCCTTCCCCACAGGAGGACTTGACAAGTGGTAGAGTACCGTATGCATGAACCGTGGTTCCATGAGGGACAGCTGACTCTGACACTCACCCGTTATGTGTCTGAAGAAATTGCGTCGCCTCTCTGTATGAATGGAGGGGTTGCTCTAGGTCAGTCAGGATTAAGGCACTTAGCCTCGGAGTCCCATGCCCTTACCCGGGGAGTGGGCTCCTGGGGAGGATGCCATGGGACAGTGTCTGCAGAGCAGGCCCCCGCCAGGCCTGTCACAGAGTGAGTGCTCAATACACGTGCCTGTTGCCGCTGCCACTTACTCTGGCCTGACATTCCAGGGGTCCCTGAGGTGGTGCTGGACAGGGTTGAGCTGGGCACCCTGAAGGAAGGTGCTAACATATCACCCTACTGCCAGTGTAGGAAGGCACAGGCAGCTAGTGACCCCTGGCTCATGTCTGCCTGACTCTGAGTTGTAGCTGATGGGCTGCGGCATCGGCAAGAAGGACGGGATCACGCCCCCTGGAGAAAGGCGAACAGTGTGACACTGTGATGGGCTGTGGCTGCTTTAGTGAGTCCTTGAAGGCCTCGGATCTTCCAGGGTCAACCATGTCCCTACCACACGTCATCACGAAAAATTGTCACCTGCCACCTGCTGGGGCCGGGGACTGGGTGGCTGAGGTGGGAAGAGAGAGCAAGGTCCCAATCCTGGCTGTGCCCCTCTCTTGCGGTGTAACCTCAGGCAAGCCTCTGCGCCTTTCTGTCCCCCATTTTCTCACTTGTCAGTAGTGAAGCTTTGATCATCTTAGAGGGAGATATTGGTCCCTGTGAGGAGGCGCCACTGTTGCCCGCCCTGGGACAGGGAGCCCGGAGCATGAACCATTCTGGACCTTTCCCCAAGAAAATGAGTAACAGTTGCGAGCATAGAGGCCTCTCTCTCCGGGTCCTGAAGGTGGAGCGCAGACTGGTTGGTGGAGGCAGGGGCTCATCCTGGAATGGAGACAGATTGGCAGACAAAGGGGAGGCAGGTGGGTGTGGCCGGGGTGCCCCTGGGGATGGAGGGAGGTGGAGGGGCAAGCAGTGGAGGGAAGGAGGCAGGGCTGTGTGCAGCCTCACAAACCCAGGAAGCTTGTTGGGTCACCCTGCTGTGTTGTTGCAATAAATGAAGGAGGGACTTGGTGGTGGGGCATGGCTAAGACTGTGATAAACATTCCCCCTTCCCACAAAACACACTCCTTGACACATTGCTACTAGGATGGCTCCCGTGTATGATTCTGAAAGTTGAGTGTGATGGCTGGGCCCCAGTCCCAGGTCTGGGGTGGGGCCTGAGAATGTGCATGTCGTATAGGTTCCCAGGTGATGTTGATGCTGCTGGTTCTAGGGACACACTTTCCCTCCCACCCCGACCCCGACCCCCCGGTTAATCCTCACCAGAGGATATTTTTCCATTGATTTTTAGAGAGACTGGAAGGGTGGGGGAGAGACCGAGAGAGAGAAACACTGATGTGAGAGGGACACATCAATTGGTTGCCTCCCACATGCGTCTGGACCAGGCCTGGGGACCCAGCCTGCAACTGAGGTATATGCCCTTGGCTGGAATCGAACCTGGGACCCTGCAGTCCACAGGCCACGCTCTGTCCACTGAGCCAAACCAGCTAGTGTTGGGAACACACTTTGAGAACCACTCTCTGTTGCGTGCTCAGCCCCCCTCAGCGCAGACACGGAGATGGAGCCAGGAGAGTAAGAGGCATGATGCCTGTGAACGACAAGCGTGGGTAGAGCGGAACTGGGTAGGGAAGATTCAAACCACGGCGCAGGTCTGGCATCGTCACCCCAACAGGGAGCTCTAGAGAAGAGTTTGCCCATCACAGGAGCCCCCCGTTGGGCAGAATGGCCCTGGCTCCCCTGCTGGCCCAGCCATTCGCTGAGGTTGCCTGGGAAGAGCATGGCCTCTGGCCACAGGCTGAGGGGCACCCTGAAGGTACCTCAGCTGGAGGCTGTCAGCTCCTCGCACCTAAAGGACACGTCCTTTCTTGAAGGGAGACCGAGTGCCCTCTTCCATGGCTGCCACAGTTGGCCACCGTGTGCCAGGCTCTGGGGGGAGCGTTTACCCAGATGAGAGCTGTTTCAGATCCAGAGTAAGTGACAACTCAGATACAGTTGTCCCATTTAATAGAAGGGAAAACTGAGGTGCTGAGGGTTTAAGTCATCTGCCCAGGGGTGGGACCAGGATTTGAAGCCCTCTTGTGACATAGCGCTGACTCCTCTCAGCTCCCTGGGAGGTGAGGAACATCTGTCCCTTTTATGGCTGGGGAATCTGAGGGGTGGAGAGGCCAGTGACTTGCCTGGCTTTGAATTAAGGAGAGGCTCTGGGATTTGAACCCTGCTCTAACCATCTCTTCTTTTTATTTTAAACATTTTTTATTTTACTTTTGAGAGAGAGAGAAATGATTGAACCCACACCTGGGAATGTGCCTGACTGGCAATTGAACCTGCAGCCTTTTGGGGCATGGAAAACTCTCCAACCGAGTCACGTGGGCCCGGGCCCATCTCCTCTCCTTCTCAGGTGTTGTCTCCTGCATACTTCTGGGGGATGTGATAGCAGAACCTTGGGGCTGGAGGAGGCCTCCCTGGAATTTGACCAGTGAGGACACTGAGGCTCAGGGGGGTCGTCAGCCACGCCTCAGTGCCTCTCTGTGTTCCAAAGGGGCTCCTGTGGTGTGTGGGGTGTTTCCCATCCATCATTCATGCATTTGGCACACAGCCATGGGCCGGAGGGGGTCAGCCTCCCACCCAGGACACTTAGGGTTCCCGGGGGAGGCAGACACGGGCGCGTGGCCTGCAGTTGACCGGGTAGACAGTTTAAGGGGAAGAGGTGAGAGCCCACTTGTGTCCAGGCCGACTTCTCCAGCGAGCTCTGCTTGCCTCGCCCAGGACGAAGGGTGGAGAGTGGAGGCTGAGGGAAGCCTCTGAGCCAGGCAGCGACTCGACCCTGCCCTGGCTCACCAGCCATGTGACCTTGGGGGGCTTCCCTAGCCTTTCTGACCTGGGCTTTGTCAACTTTGAGTTGGAGAAAATCCCCCCTGAGGGGTGGCAGTGAAGTGGAAACCAGCCCTCCAGCCAGGCACACAGCAGGGGCTCCTGGCTGGCAGGCCCTCCTGGTCAGTGGTCATGATCTCCCCTCTCCAGCTCTTGGCAGCTGCTGGCCTCTCAGGGAAGCCACTTTCCAGAGGGCCATCCTCAGCTGGGGTGACATCAGGCCTGTCCCAGGGGCCTGGTGTGAGACTGAGGAGCAGCAGTGTAAGTGGGGGAGGGGAGGGACAGGACACGGCAGCTATTCTCCCCCAGACTCCCTGCTGGATGGGCTCCGTCCCTCCTGAATGCCCACTTCTCCCTCCTCAGCTTTGTCCACGGCTCTCTTCTTCCCCTTTCTCTCCTCTCTCCGTCCATCTTTTCTTCCTTTTCTGTTACTCCTTCCTCCCTTTCCTCAACCCCCACCCTTTCTTTTTCCCTCCACCTTTCTTTTGTCTGGTCTTCTTCCTCTTTCCTCCTTACCCTTCTCTTCTTCATGATTAAGAACATGGATGCTGGTGGCCGTGGGTTCGAATCCCAGCTCTGTCACATACTGGCAAGTTACTTAATCTCTTGTGCTTTGGTTTCCTGAGCTGTGAAATGGGATAGGGACGGTATCTTTCTTGAAGGTTGTTATGAGGAATAACTGAGACCAGACTGGGCCCCAGTGGGTAGCTAGGGGAGTCTTAGCTGCTCACCATTAATGTTCTTCTATCCACTCCTCTTCTCCTCACTGTCCGTGTGGTCTCCTTTCCTCCGTCCCTCCCTCCCTCAAGACCCAGTGCTCCTGCTCTTACCCCTTCTCTGCCAGACATCTTGGGCCATCCCGCTGCCCCCTCCTTTCACTGTGCACAGAGCAGGGGAGCCCAGGCTCCAGGCCAGGCTGCCCCAGGAGCAGTTGCAGAGCCAGGTGGTTGAAGCTCTTCCCTGGGCTCCGCCCACAACAAGCGCCTTTGTGCCACCGGGCGACAGCCTCCCTTGGCGCCTCGTTTGGCAGAACCGTGCATCTGGCCCGGGCACAGCTGAAATGCTCCGCCTGCGAGGCAGTGGCCTTGGAAAGCAGGGTGCTCGGGGTGTCCTTGTCATCTACCTGCACGAGCTTAGAGGAAGGTGTTCCCAGGACCTGTGCCCAGCATGGTGCCCACTCACAGCAGGAGCTCCCTCAGTGGGTGGTCACGGAGAGGACGCTTGGTGCCAGTCACTGCTGTATGCACATTCTTTTTATCTTCACAGCAACTATGCTGTGGGGACTCTTCTTACCCTCACCCTAGAGGTGAGCAAATTGAGCCACAGAAAAGTGTGGGAAATTGCCCAGGGTAGAAGGAGTGAATGAAACGACGACCTTAGGAGGAGGGAACCAAGACAAATGACTGGCTCATGGTCACAAAGGGCTTGACGGGGGACAAACACTGCCTCTTACCTGTCTGTAACCACCGTCGGGACAGTGTGGCTGGCACTCAGGGACACCTCCCTTGCCAACTGGACCTGGGCCAGGAAGAGCAGCTGACCGGAGGTAGCACCGCCACGCTAAGGGTGGGTCAGCTGGTGTCTTAGTCCTCTCCACAGTTCGCTGAGACCATTAGTCCTATTTTCCTCTGGAAGAAGCCTGAGGCCCAGAGGAGGCTAGCAACATGCCCAAGGTCACACAGCCAGTAGTGTGACTCCAGAGTGCCACTTCCTTCCAGCGGAGAGGCCTGGGGTGGGAGGGCAAAGTGCCCCTCAGTTCCATTTCTGCTTTCAAAGCTACATCTTGGTGCCCCTCTGCCCACTATTTGCAGAAGACCTGGGCACGCACGGAATGACCTCTTCACTTTTTCCTGGAAGCCAAACTGGATAGGGATCACTGTGCTCATCTTTCTCTGCGCTCCTCCCTCCCTCTCTCCCTTCCCCACTTCTTTCCTGCCTTTTATTTTCTCTCTACTCTTTTCTTAATATATAAAACGCACACAATTAAGTACCTAGAGCACACACATCTAAAGTGTGCATTTCAGTAAATTTGTACATACAGTGTAACTACCATTCAGATCAAGGTATAGATCAGTCCACCCCCAACAACTCCCTCTTGCCCACCCCTCAGGTAACCGCTATCCTGGTTTTTATCACCATGAATGTTGCTTGTTCTCGGAATTCATGTAAGTGCAGCTGTATTCACTGTGCCCACTTGACAGAGGAGAAATGAATAGGCCACAGAGCAAGGTTGCCTCTCAGAGCTCAGCACCCACGTGTGCAGCTTTGGGCAGAGACACGCCTGTGCTTTACTTGTCTAATAAGAAGAAATGCAACTCCTTGCTGCCTGCTGCAAGGACAGACAGACACTGCCTGACAGAGCTCAGCCAAAGGAGCTCCTGGGGTTTTTGCAGGACCATCAGCTAGATGTTCGGACTGAGTTGAATAGCATCCCCCTCTCCATTGGCCGGAATTCCTGTTCACTTGAAACCCGAGAATGTGACCTTACTTAGAATTAGGGTCTTTGCAGATGTCATCAAGTTAAGATGGCGAGGGTCCTTATAAGAAGAGGCAAGTTTGGACACTGACACAAGAAGGGAGAACTCCCTGAGATGATGGAGGCAGAGGTTGGAGTGATGCGGCTACAAGCCAAGGAACACCAAGGGTTGGGCAGCCTCCTGAGGCTCGGGGAGACTCTCCAGCCCCCACGGAACAGGCCCTGCTGACACCTCTCCTTCAGGCTGCCAGCCTCCAGACGGTGAGACGGCACATTTCTGTTCTTTGGATCCACTGTTCTTTGCAGTACTCTGTTGCAGCAGCCCCAGAAGGCGAATACACAGTCTAAGCCCGAAGTTTAGGGAGCTGCCACCTTTGACCCCAATTCTGTGCGGGGGGGGGGGGGTGTCCATCCCAGGAAAGAAAACCATAGACACACAAAGAAGCTGCTTAGGGCGCCCCAGCAAGAGCTTGGAGCTCAGGGCACGAATTCAGCTTGTTGGGGTAGAAGCAAGAGAAATACTTCTCTCTGTGCCAGCTCTAAAAGAACCAAAATGGTATCTCAACAGCGGCCCCTGATGCGTGACACGTTCGTGCATCAGAAAACCACAAGGCAAACAGTTTGCAGCTCCTACAACAGCTGACCCCCCTCTGCCAGTCAGTCTGCTTTCAGCTGTTATTCCCATTTTACAGACGTAGAAATGGGGGGGGGCGGTCTGAGGCATTAAGTGATGGGGACAGCTGGAGCGACAGCCCAGGCTCTGGGACCTTGCGACTTTGGGTTCTTTGCTCCCCCACTCGGAGCGTTCTGCTGCAGAACCACAAGTAACAGGCTGTTCCATTGAAGGAGCTGACTTGTCAACCATGATTACACTACACCTATTTCCACACAGTCCTGGGGGCGGCGGATACCACCGCCACTCACAAAGACCCTGAGGCTCAGAGGGAAGGGACTCGCAGAGGGACGGAGCAGAAGGACACGCGAAAACTGGAAAAAGGTAAATGCGAACCTCATCTTTAGTGTTGTGCAATTTGAATTGAAAAGAGATAAGAATGTGAATGGGGCTGGTACACAGTTGGTGCTTAATAGAGTCAGGTGCCTCAGGCAGAGTGATCAAACAGTGCTTTAATATGACATTGAAGGACATACAGACTTCCTTTTGTCTTTTTTCC